>JAQFYB010000206.1:0-70490 GCA_034694085.1 Pogonognathellus longicornis
AAACGTGTAGATCCTAAGTCTCAGGTCTGTAAGACGCTACACAAAAAACATTTTCTTTTATAAATGTCCGGGCCCTGGTCATTATACATAGAAACCGTTAAATATGATTTCAATTTCTTAACGAACATCGTAGTAGATGTGTGGCAATATGTAGAGGCATCCGAAAGATATGTATAGTACTCTTATGTAAAGAGATTGCAGCCTTGTTCGAAGACAGCCGACTAGAACATAGTAAAGAAGGCTGCAAAAAATGACGAATGATGGTTTGTATCTTTAAGGAGACCTAAAAATCAAATAGCCATTGAGGAATGACCCGTAGGAAAGAAGGAGGGATATTTCTAGTAGCAAGTAATATACATATATTTGTGTGAATGTGCTACACTGATATTGTGTGTGTATGTTTGATGTATGGAGGTGTAAGTGAAGGAAGAGAAAAGTAAAAACAAAGAGTAGCGACAGGAAAAAATTGAGCAGCTCAGAAGAAAAATTAATTGCTCACGTCATCCATCTTATTTGGGGAATCCGTCTTTGAGCTAGATGTCATTTTTTGAGTGATAACTCTACACATTTCTCTCTTTGATCTTTCCCCATTCTTCCCATCCATCCGTTTGCTTGGCCGATCCTTCCATCGATGATGCTCCAGTCACTAGTCCAGTCTCACTCTCACTCTAGTCCATCCATGTGTATGTATCCCTGGACTTTACTCACAATCAGTAGCACAGAGATTGAGTAGGAGAATCAGACTACACACTACTTACATATTTCAGTTCATTACTACTCACATCCTCCTCATTCTTCATGTACGCATATTATGCGCAAGTGAACTTCATTTCATGTAAAAATACTTACTCATTCATTGTCATTGAGTAAATAAGCCGACAATAAAATATCACACAATCAGCAACCAATTACTGCAAGACGGCGAATTCTTTCTAAATTGAAATAGAGAAATACATATACATACATTGATACACTCGTGTGTATAAAACACATAATACAATGCCGTACAAAGTTGTAAACTGTGTTTACATCGTAATAAAGCTATACTTATAGGTACATCAAGTCACAGCATTGTTACAAATCCATTTTTTACAAACGTCTAATGAATTTCTTGTTCACAATATGTGAATGCTGTATAGTAATGGCCATGTATGTATATAGGTACTTATTACACGATATTTAGTAGATATATATTTCTACATTGAAAATTGCCATATTGGATAGAAACTACAGAGTGAAGCACGTAATAAATATATGTGGGTTCAAGCAGGTCTTTCCGTGATATGGAAATGATAGCTCATTTACTACTTTCTTGATTCTTCTGTACAAAGATGTATAGGTTGATAATAAGGAGCAATAATACTTATACTTGTAATAGAGCGCAATAAAATGTGTACTACATTGGGAAAACGTCCATTGCATTACACTGGCACGGAAACTGGAGGGAAGGAGTTTTGAGTGTGTAGTTCAAAGGGCAAAACTGTATAGAATGTGAGTTGTATATTAACAGTGAGAAATAATTCTGGGTGATATACAAATAGATAAATGGGCAGAGATAGTTAATTGGCACTTAAATGACACTTATTCGCATAAATAGGAGTGCAGGAGCTACGGGAATGTAAATTCTGTGTATGTGTAGTGTAGTGAGGTATTTCTGTGTGTAGTATGGAGGAGCAAGTGGTAGAAAGAGACAGAGAGAGAGAGGAAGGCGAGGAAGAATTAATGTCGCAACTCAAAGACCAATCTTACAGTCGCGAAGCAGTCAACGAAGCAAGAGAGTAAATTGACTTGCTTTGCCTATCTAATGTAAATTATCTGTATAGGTGATTGTGAGAAAAGTGGAGTGGAACGAATGAAAAGAAGCATAGCAGTAGAAGAGTAGCCATTAACTATGAATATATTTTCCCATGAAGGTTTCCCGTAAATAAACGATAGGATGTAGATTTGGCGAGCACAGAATGAGAGAGAGAGAACCATAGACACACAACACACACACACATAGCCCGAGTCAAATGAAGCTAGCAACAAAACGCAACGTGTGGTGAAGAAGTATATAGGTAGAAACGACTAACTTTTACATTACACTACACCATCTAAATACTACGTGTAATATAAATGTCTAATAGTGTAGCAAACCGAAAAGACTGAGACTGAGGAGCAAAAGCACGTAAAGCCTTGTATGTATTAAAATGTTAAGTCTATGCTAGGTATTGTATAAGTATCAAGCATGTTGTAAGTAGTTGATATGATGATGAAATCGAAAGAAACCCATCCTTGGTCATGGCATCATTGCATGCCATGCCGTACGTAAACGTACCTCTACATTTATTTCTATTTTATGTATCTCATCATTCCCATTCCATTTCCAGGTAGCTTTTGCTCTGTCTAAAATGTATCGTCCTTCCTTAGGTATATGCTTATACATAAGTAGTACCTACTTGTATTTCCTCGCTCATTTCTTTAGCAAAGTGTATCGTGGAACATGATGTGTTACAGTATGTGAATGTGGTGTAAAGTCTGGTGGCATGATGGTTGTGAGTGATACTGTAGTATGTATGCTGTAGCTCAGCCAAGCAAAGTAGTTGATGAGTATCTCTGTGTATTTGTGTCTATTGGCTGGGAGTGGAACTTTGTTTTGTTTTGGAAGAACACTAGTGATTGTAACAGCACTGATGCATTTACAGATACAAATTATGTTTGATGTGGAGTATGTTGAGACTTGAGAGTGTTGCATGAGCGGAGCAGAGTGGAAAACAGCAAGGAGCTCATGAAACAGATAAGAAAGAGCATAACTAATGGGAGGGCTACTTATTATTTCCCTGATAATGATTTATTACGCGTGATTTTATGAAGTTTCCGAATCGTCATTTTTTGTCCGGAAGGCTTTTTTAATAACACCTCAATCATTAACATTTCAAGAAAAGCCGCAAGCCATGGAGATTGATGGACTTTTTTTACTCATTACTCTGCTTCCAGTCTGACTCTCATCAGCTTCTTCCCTACAATATCACCAACATGTTTCCAGTCAACGGCAGCACTAAATATTTAATATGTACATACACTAATGCACATCCCAATGAAAAGAAATTGAAAGAAAATAATCCTACCATCTTTTTTCCCTCACTGTTTTCATTGCACAATGTAGGGGCACATTTATTACATTTCGTTGTAAATGATTAGCTATACTTATGCCTACCACTACACCATGTATCTATAAACCTACATCTACATACATACATATCCAATGTGTACTCATTCTTGCTACATGCATATATCCCTGCGTGTAAAAGAAACCACACACAAAAGAGTACAATGTAAGTACTAGCAATTACTATGAAAAAGAAATGACAAATATATTCACAACCCTACAGAAATTCATTATCCACATTCTGCGTTGCTTTGAACAAATTTCCCGAAGTAAAGAATAAATGAACAATGAATTTCAAATAGCCCATAAACATAAAGAAATTAAGTCACATTTTCTAGAGGGTATGTGCATAGGTAAATGTGGTAAACTATATTCCAAAATCACGTTGTAAAGAATACACATCATTGCGTATAGGGCAGGAAACTATTTAACACACAACAAAGTCAAGTCGATCAAAGTATCAAAAAGTACAAGAATGTATGCATTCAAAAGACGCGGCAAGGTATTGGCCTTTAGTTTGATATGTATTTAGTAGAAGCCGAAAGAAGAGTATAGTACATTGTTGCAATCAGAAATAGTTATTTGTGTTTTTGTGCGTGGGGTGGTTGTTGGTTGGTGTTGTTGAGTATGGATGAGCTAAGCTGCGTCTAAGTAAAGTAATATAAAATGTAAAGTGAAGTCAAGGCAGAGCAAATGGCATGTGCATATTATGAAAGAGTACGAGGATCTTTGTCGGAGAAAGAGACAGAGACATAAATACATAGAAGACTGTATGTATAAATACATATAGAGAATAAGAAGAAGAAAGAGAGTGAGAGAAAGGGCGTAGAAACGAAATGTAAGAGAGCAAAAGGAAGACGAGGATCGGAAGGAAAGGCTGTGAGAAGGTGGAGAGTGAACTGTGAGTCTGAGGATGGAAGAGATGAGATGCTGGGAGAAAAGAGCGGAGTGAAAAGAGAAAATTCAAAGAGAAGAACATAAGAGAGAAACAGAAGCCCATGGGCCCAAATCACTTCTCGGGTATTATGTCTACTCATTTCGTTCCCAGTGCATATAAAGCGGCAATGAGAATAAGTCGCGGAAATCAAAGATTAGAATTGAGAATATCAAGCCAGAAAGACGAGAAATACGCGGAAAGACTTATAGTGTACATATTAAATAGACACAGACTACAATAAGTCGTTCTCCCACATTACCTACATACTAGTAGCACATGCATTCAACCCGTAGTAGTTCTAGTTCTACATGGAGCTCTCCTCTGGCATGGCACCGTACAGTATCTGTATGCATAGTTAAATACAGATGGACGGATTCAACTGATTGTTAGTGTAGATGAGTAGGTTGTATCTAGGTTCTATATATATGTGCATAGAATATGTATGTGAGTGTGCCTAGCACCTAGCTAGAGCTACCAATAGCAATAATACACGAGCTAGTACATTCTAGTAAATACATAGGGCTAGAGATCTTTGCACATTAGAATACTTTAATAGTAAATGCCGTATATTAACGAACTGTAGCAGAATTTTGTGTATGGCATCAAATGCATTATACATAGACCGAGATAGAATTATAGTTAGTTACTATGGTTGTAGTTGTATAGTTGGTGGAGAACGGGTTAGGAAATAGTGCTAGTGTACATGTAGATGCATGTAGTACTGGTATGGATGGAGACTGGAGAGGATCATGCATTGCTATTTGAATATGACTGGAATAGGATTGATGTAAGTTGAAGAGTAGTGTTGAGCATTGAGGATGCAGAGTGCTCGCCGCAGTTGATAGTATTTAGTAGTTTTGTGTGTTTGTATGTATTGTTTGTATGGCTGAGATATAAAATATAAGAAAATGGACAAGGCCGTGGATGTGGATGTGGATGGGAAGAGTTGAAAGTATGTATATTTGTATGTATATTTGTATGTATATTTGTGTGTAGTAGTGTGCTAGTAGTGCAGAGTGGTTATATGAATGTGTATCTGTGTAATGTGTAGGAGTTGGTGGATGGTATGGTGTATCTGTTGTGTAGATGGAAGGAAAGGAGGTGAAGGGGAAAAAGAGAAACCTCATGATGTCATGATCATCCTCTCCGAAAAAGAGCCCTATGCACAACTTTAGGAAATATATGAATATTCATGGAGTCTCTAATGCTCACTGCTCCGCTTTCCCTTCATCCACTCCGCACAATTCCCTCCGAAATCAGGCAATCATATACATCGTTATGTGACGAAAAGACTGAAAACATTCTCCCGTTCTGCTACTAATTCAGCCCACCATCATCATCCTTGATATTTTTAATCTCTTTCTCCTCTCCGATACCCGAGACAACGGCCACTAATACATCTCTCCACAAGATACCGCCAGACCAGACCCAGCCAGAGCCCACCACCCAACCCAACTCCACCACTCCATTGCCACTAAAAACGACACAGGCAAATAATGCGAGCAGAATATGACGACAACGAGAACGACAACTACGCGACTCTCTCTCGCTCGTAGACCGCCAAGGCAGACCCAAAAAGCAAGGCAAAGCTATTGCCATCTCAATCCTCATCATCGCCTTTCCTTTGCTCGCTTTTTACTTATAATCTCATTTCACTGCACCAGAAACACAACAGTCGTCCCATCCTACGCTCTCCCTACTTTGTCTATCACCTTACTTAAATTCTCTATTAGTATGTATGTATTATTTCCCACCAACTTCAACTTCAACTCCAACTCTCATCTTCCTTTCGATTATTACACATGATTTGCAAAATGTTCTGCTCCAAGAATCAAAAGCTCCACCAGCAAAACCACACACAGCACGCCTCAATACAGATACACCAGATACTTTACTTTACTTTACTTTATCCAGCAACTCCACTTGCTACAGAACACTGGAGAGATAGATATCTCCGTTTCCCTTCATCCAAACTATCGGCACTTTACTATTATGTGTATAGTATCTATGTACCTACACAATATCTATTGCAAAGCATAGTTGCACCATACAAAACGAAAAGTCTCTCTGGAAAGAGATATTTCCGTGGTCCATACATACAGAGTGTATACTGACAATACATGGAGCAGTGAGATAATAATGCTACAAGGAAACGGATAAAAGTAGTCTTCTTATAAATTAGTTTACATCCCATGGGCACATGATCATCATCACAATCATCCAATGATAATATTCTACATTCTCTGTCTGTGTTATTGACCGAGTCGTTTGCTTAAGAGCGAGATATCTTTGTAAATGGCACATTTACGTAGACTTTTGTATGCCCCTTTTGTTATCGTGCATTTTATATTCCTTCATCCATTTCATTTTCAGAGGAAGAACGCAATAATTTATGCAAGAGTTAGTTAGAGTAGATTGCATGTAGTAGTAGTAGTCAGAGTGGTGGTACACAGTGGATGTATTTTGTATCCAATGTAGGTATGAGAGTGTAATATTCAGTGCTGTGCAGGATATGCATATTACGTTTGCATTAAACAGACGTCTATATGATGGCTATAACCACTTCGCTTCGGTTTCCCATTCGATGTTCATCGTTCCCTTTCTCTTTCCTTTCGTAGTTTAACATTAACTTCATAGTTATTTGCACAATTTGCAGAGAAAACAGGAATAAAATTTAATTATAGATGTACACATGCATAAATGTTAAACAACAAAGGGATACACTAACATTTTAATGAGCTCACTTTGAAGTATGCACACTTGCTTCTGTAAATTCATGTCAATTAGTTTCATCTTAATCCCATTTGTATTTAGTACGCTCTCCTAGCTCCAATTCGTGATGGACGGCCACGGTCAAAAATATTTCTTCTTTGTTGTTGACATGCATATACCTAGCATACTTTACTGTGTAGACACAGGTATGTATGTATGTGAGTATCTACATTCTTTCAAAGACATACTTAACACGAGCACATTTAGTCTGAATTTACTTGTGTTTTACTACATCCTAAATATACTTTAGTCATCATCATATCAGATACACGAGTAGAATCAAAACGAAAATCCTTTGATATTTGGCACATACATACATCCTACTACTTTTGTAAATGTAGTATGCAAAAGAATTTCGGAGTAATGTGTGTATAGAAACAGAGCTGAAGTATAAATTATAATTACTGCAGCATATGTTTAACAAAATTAAAAATACGTTGACATAAGCCAAAACAGTATAATTGTAGATTATGTATGACTGTGCCTTCGTTTGTTGTATTAGTAGTTACTTTATGAGTCTGACTATGTACTTAGAAAAGTAGAAATGTTGAGAGAAAGAGAGCTTTGTAATTCCAGTGGGTAGTGTAGAAATAAATGTAGGTTGCTGATGATGAACATAAATAAGCGGAGTTACAAAGAAAGAAAGAGAGAAAGAGTATATTACCAGTATTCAGGTTCGGGTAGACAGTCAGGAAGATTTAGAAAAGTATGTGTGAGTGGCAGTACATGTAGCAGTAGTAGTAGTAATAGTGGTAGGACGAATAGTGAAGCTCCCTCTTTCCAAAATGCAGCATCTCCTGTGAAAAAGAGAAAAATATTGAGCGACGATTACATAGGAGAGTGAGTGAGTGAATTGAGTGAAGGAAGTTTTTAGAGTCACATTGATAGTGGGAAGAGTATGTATATAGTACAAAGAGATTCATTGCTCATTCAACCTGTGGATGCAAAGCTGGGAAGCTGGGAGACAGCTTAAATGCTAAACTGACATTGTCTAACGATGATGTAAAACGTGACATCGTCACACTTTATCACGAAGCCAATGAGGCGAGTTAATCAGCATAAAATACCTCCAAGATTCCCGAGACACTATTAATAATTGATCGGAAATTAAATTTGCTATGCACGAATGATTTTCGACGAGCGTTCTCAATCAACTCAGGTTTTTGCCTTATTTGTGCGGTCGCATCCTTCCTCTCTCGTCTTGTGGCTACAAAACTCAATTCTTCACGCTCCACTCATTTCTCTGTCTCTCTCATCCATAAAATTATTCATTCGACAATCCACCACCACCACCACCACCCACCCCATTAATGTTTTCTCTCTCAGTGCCGCATTTTTCACTGTTGTGAAATCACCTGCCTCCAACACTCTGAGCACACAGAGTCCAATCTTGTGCCAGCAACTGAGGAAGATGCAACACAGGATAATGGTGGGTCATTAAATCCACAAATCGAAGGTCAAATTATCGATATGTACCTAATAATTATTGACTCGTGTCGATGCGCCAGGGCAAAGCGGCTCGTACCATACACCAACACATCATCTAAACACCATTATGTATTGTAATGTAGCAGTCAACAGTCAAGTCCAACTTAACCTGAACCACTCAACCTGTGAGCGTAATCGACATTATCATTTTATAAAAGTGCTCGACACAGATACACAGATAACATACAGATGAGTAATAAAACCACAGTGATATGCCGTCAAGCTCACATTTTTCATTGTAACTTTTCGGCTTTGCGGTTCACAACCTCACGAACATGTCATTATATCGGCCGTGTACTTCACTCAACGCAGGGCACATCATCCTTTCCTTTCCTATATCAACCACAACCCTTCACTTGACTCCCTTTCATTATCCTCACTAATACCATGTGCCAAACTTCGGCTCCTGCTCCTCGTTCCTTCGCCTCTCCTTCCCTTTTTTCATCAAATTCAATCCACAAACGCATATACACACTTTAAACTATAAACTGTCCAAGCCATCCTTCCAACTAGTATATATATACACATACAATATTGCATTGTATTATACGCAATAATATCAATGACTGATGATAGCACTAATAGAATCATAAATGATAAATGCAATTAACCCGGAAATTTAAATAATTACACACAAAAAATAACATGACCATACTATCATTTTGTATTGGCGTCATTATTGAATCAAATATTTTACTCCGATTCAAACCTCGCCTATTTAGCATAATGTTTATATATGATTCTTTAAAGTTTTCATTTTTTGATAAAATTGAAGTAGTGACGATTATAATGTTAGTATGTCAAATAAATACAAGTAATAATAACACAGAGATACATAATTAACGATAAAGTACTAATATTGAGATGCGAAATTATTAGTGTGAAACTGTGAACTTGCAGGTTTATCGGTGTATGTATAGTAGTAGTAGTTTTCATTCATCATCCTTTATCCATACATACAAATTACTGGCTGTACCTACTATGTTATTACTTACAATTACACTGCAACAAATACCAATGCCTTATTTATATGTAAGAGAAATTATATAAGGTATATAGGTACTCTACAAGATGTTGTATTACATCAGGTATTACATAGCAATATAGAATTACATTATTACTATCTGTCGTACCATGACAGCGTAGTAACAGTTTACCGAATGCATAAAAGTATTATAAACGGATTAAAGGCTGACGCTGGAAAACAAAGCTGATTCTTATATCTGTATTTAGCAGAACGGAAATGTATGTATGTATGATCTTAGAAATTCAATCTCATTATTAAAAGGAAACACATTCGAAAATTGAATGTGTCTATCAATTCATCTATTTAAGCTGGAGTGTATTAGCTGACACCTTAGTTCTCGTTGCTATTTATCGTCTCATAAATTGATGGCTACAGTATAGTAAAGCTGAAGGGCTGAAGAGTATAGGTGGGTGATTTGGAGATGAATGATGAAGATGAATAAAGGTAAATTCAGCTATGTGTATGTTGTTCTACCACGCAGATAGTAAGTCTATATCAAACGAGACACGTTGTGTGCTATCGCTATCTTGCACATTTAATGTATACTTGCCATCTCCCACGCCGATACCTTTCATTCATCCATTCATCCAAGTCGCTCGCGCTATCACTATCACCCTTACAAAACTCCAGCACTCCTCAAGTCAATTCATAGCTAGACAATGAGTATCCATGAGTATGCCGACAATATAGCATTATATGTACTACATAGTGATCTCAGTCTCACTATGAGCACTTAATAAATATTGTAATAATATTATCATCATCTCTTCATTGTCAAAGATGAAATTCAACTCACAACCATCTACACGCTGTATGTAGCTATATTTGTATACACAATCTAGTACAACAACTTGGACATCTATTAGAACACCATAATATAATATTAGCCATGTTATATAAGGAGCAGACGAGTAAACACGTGTTAGCTAACATATTTTATGCTCAACAATGAGTTATCATACTAGCATCAAAAGCACACCTACTACAAGCACTCTCTTGCTGCAAGAGTAGTTCAGACTGTGAAAATTGTATTACGTGTAACGTGTAGCACTTCTAGCCTTGGAGGTGGCTAAGTGTAGTAATATTAGATTCAGATAAGTTTTTCTCCGCCTTTTCATCTCACGCTCGGTTATCAATCGAAAGCAGCCGATGCTCACGTAAAAGGAATAATTGACTGTTTTTTGCTAGTTTTTATTGATTGTGTATTCATAGCATATATCTACAATGGTAAGTGCAGTAGTTGTCCAAGTAGCCGTTAAAGCAGTAGTTACATTGTACTTTCAATTTCCAATGGATGTAACTGCTATACACACCTACCTAGGTATATATGCGTAGTAACTTGTACTCATTTTATTATCAATACAACTCCATCAACTTGTTTGTTTAACACGTATACACGCAATTTAGTTGTACAGGTATCCATTACTACGTGTAGCTATTGAATGCTCAGAAAAAATATTTGTATACCTGTACCTACTGAATTGGTTGTTGTTTAAAGCAGTATGTAGAGGTAAATGCACAGTTGAACAATTAGCCCAGCAACTAATAAGCTTTATACTAGCAAAAGCCATCAATCCATGCATTGTATTGCAATGTAATGTGACAGACACGTTGAGTATATAGAATCGTACAGAAAACATAAATGTAGAAAATGCAGAATACACAATGGAGGAATAGATGAGACTTTTAAAGACACAGGGGTCTCTGTGTCTCTAATACATAAGTGATTTTGTTGTGTAGTGCATTATGTAAGGAGGACGTGTGTTGGTTGGATGTAAAACATTTGTGTGTGTAGTTGTACATGTGTAAGTGCAATTAATGTATTGTGTGCTGTAGGAGAAGAGACAAACTCTACGTCATTAGTACAAAGCCATTAAAGATTGTTGTAGAGAACTAAAAGGAGTCCAGGAGAGCAAAAGCCATTGGGATGGATGACATATATTAGTGGGACTGGGAAGATGTGTATTAGTGACTGGGACTACGTATAGGATGTATCTGTGATCTGTTATCTTGAAATCTGTTCTGATCAGAGTGATCTGATGGTTCGACGCTGAACAAAGCACACTGTGTGTACTATATATGAGCTGAGATAATGGGGAAAGATGTACATTGTACATCACACAGTACATTTAATACATAAGTGCACACAGACATTGGATTGGGTTGCTGAGTTTTAGCTGACTGTTATATTTATGTGCATAATTCAAAAGGGTCGAGTAGCATTTAGAGTTGAGAGGGTCCTCATCATCATGTAGGCATATCTGGGAATATCTATCTGGCTTGTATCTGTAGATTTGTGCATGTAGTTGTATTACACAGGTACAGGCAGTTATAGGTTGTAGCAGATAGGTACGGTACCTAATGCCACTAATAGTATGTAAAGCTGCTATGTTTGTAATAGGTGTAGTATTTGTAGTAGAAGGGTTTAAGCCGTGTTTGAGTTGGATTGCTATTGCTGCTATTATATTGCAGAGCTGGAGAATGAGCTTGCGAGAGTTGGTGTGTGGAGTAATAATATTATTATAGAAATAGGATACAGACTTGGCATGCACACACTAATAGTAATATCGGAGAGAGTCTGAGTAAAGTGAAGATGAGAATGAGTGAAGGCAGGCAGGCAAGAATGATGAAGGCGGTGGCGATGGGGTTTGAGTGTCACAGTGGGATAGAGGCAGGGAAACCTGTTGTTCCAAGCTAAGAGTAAATAGAATGAGTGTCGAGGAATCATGATTTCTACAGAAATGAGCAGGACAGGTCCTCTTTCATTCCCTTGGGTTAATTGCTCTGCTATCCTGTGCACTCTCTCAGTCTCATCTCATATATGGTGGCAATATTTTCTTCATCCTACGACTCCTCGGCATGTATATTAAAAATATGTGTATAGGTTTTGTTGGCTAATAACAATAAAGTTGGCTAGACATCTGTCCCGATAAGAAACTCAGATTATAGGGCTGGTTAAAAAAAGATTTTCCTTCCAAAATGTATAAATCAACTGAAGGGGGTTTCTCAACATTCAAAAAAAATGTCACTCGCCAGCCCACGTTCAAGTTCAGCTCAGCATTTAAACAACAATCAAAATACTCGCTATGTATACACACATATATCTGTGTGCATGGTGGAATGATAGAGATACACAGCTCTCACATATCTGTCCACATAACATACACGAGTATCTACACACAGATACCACTCAAATCACATCACAACTACATACAACGACAAGGATCGCTCCATGAAAATACTTGATGGCTATGATAGCAATAAGAAACTTGTAAGAACACATAGAATAAAATATATGTGGAATCCTCACCAATTCCATCTCATCTCCGACTGATGGACTGCGCTCAAGCCTCGTCGTAAACTATTACGTCAAACCAATTCGATTTCTGGTCGATCAATCACTTTCTGAATCAGACCGCACCTCACTCACTCTTACTTACACATAAATATCTTTATTCCGTTTTTACTTTTTACTCATCTCCAGCTCATCCCAATCTCTGTGCATCTCTACAAATCTATTACCCAGATATTACCAGATTCCTCCTTTTATCTCGCTCAGCACAAAATACCTCAACCACTTATAGAATCCTTTCTCAATCCATCCTTTTACAATCAAACACGCACACACTCACATATAAATGCTCACACACTATTCTCCTTTTTATACGCATAACAATGTATTTACTAAATGTAGGTATAGCTTACATTACAGTGACACTGACACTGACTGTCCCAATACAAATAATAAATACTTAACATACCATACGAATTGTCAGAAAATAAATATCTACTACATAAATCTATTTAGGTAATACATATAAATACATGTAACTTGATCCTTCTTCTTAATGCATGTTTCAACAACACTATTTTTAAACAATGTGCATTACATTAACCTATATATACCTCGGTGTATACAGATGCACCTATGTAGCAAGTAAAAGGGCAAACGTTTTTGAGCTAAAATATCTCGCGTATCTCTATAAAGGTCAATAATGGATTGCATTGTGTGCACTACATTAGACATTATAGGTAGGTACAAATAAACACATTGGTTCTTGCCGTTTGATTCTGTGATCCAGATGAGAGTCTGTAGAGGTTCTTTACAGTTTTCCTGCCATTATGTTTGCTGTGACTTGGTTTGCTCTAGTTTTCCTTTCTTACTTCCTCCAGCACTTGCACAGTGCATCTGTTAGCAGAGTGCTGTGTGCATAGAAGGAATCATATCAATTGGATAGATTCACATTGAGATAAAGTCTATGACATATGGATCCTCTATAAAGGAAAGGCAGGGCAAGCCAATTTAAGTTTCCTTTGCCTTTCCCCTACTTATCCTCAGCTTAAAATATCTTCTTGTTATCGACTAATGCCAAGGTACTTTACTCATTGTTAAGCTTCTATCATTTCCCTACTTGCTATAATCATAACATTATACCTATCTCCGGCTAATACGAACTAACAATCAGCCCACTATCTTTTCTATATACTACTTACTACGCTATTATTAAACAGCACTATGTATTACCCAAAGTCGTCTATGGGTAAATACACCAAGAGAACAACAAGATATTGTGCTCCGTTCCAAAAGGCAGAGTCGGAGATTGAGCACATAAAGCGCCAGCAACGCAAACCAGATCAAATTCCTCTAAATGACATTTCACCTCAATGGGTTCGGAATGAAATGGAGTCTGATGGATTAAAATACAACAACTGTATTCGGTTGGACTTCAGCTAAAAGTAGTGCGTGTTGTATATGTAGCATTAAACTAATCTGCTAATCGTATCATTCACTGAACTCATAGAAAATCCATACAATATTAACATACTACATATAGCTATGATCTTTAGTTACTTTATAACATTAAGAGTTTTAAGCCAGAAATGTTCGGTAATGCTGTAGGTAGATAATGATAAATGCCCAAAATTATTGGTACATAATAGCTTCCAATTGCACAACCATTATGTAAAGACTCAAAATATGACTTATAGAGAAAAATCAATTAAAGACAAAACGATTCGTTGAAAATGAATTTCCTTAAAGACAAAAGATTTAATTTAAAACATGACAGACCCGCATTGATTGAATCAATACCGTTAATAGAATACCGGTATTGCATACCATACTCCAAATAGCAAAAAAAGGCAAAATACGAAGATAAAAATTTCCCGATTTTTGGACCCCTCCCCCTGTGAAGACTTTTAGTGATTTTGCCAAAGTGCAAAATCACCGCCTGCACATATAAAATATACCGCAATTGAGTAAACTTAAAATTTTGGTAAATGCAACTCTCTTGTTATGGCATAATAATAAAGAGACAATATTCCTTTTCATTGATTTTAAAATTCGAAAATAACAGTTGTTACGGATTATATAAAAATGATGTATTTATAGATAACATCGATCGCTCGCGTATCGCGCGCTCTTGGAATAAAAAAGTGTATTATTGCAATCCACATTCATTTTTAACTTAATGTTGGTATTTGTATATCGGCCGCCGGTCCCCCTACCCCCTATGAGTCATTTTTGAGTGATTTTGACAACCCCTACCCCCTATACCCGGTCTTCGTAGTTTTTGAACGTCCCCTTGCTCATCTATTTAGTAAGTATATATATATATATATATACTTACTACATACATTTATATGTCAAGCTATATATAAATAGACTCATTTTCATTTCTCCGTTATTGAAGTATGTGGGATGTTTTTGAGCCGATGATGAGAGAAAAGCGATGGTGGGCAGTGAACTGTGCTTTACATATTTATCTACTTATGAGACGAAATCTTTCTGTGTCTCTGTAATAATACGTAGCCACGTAATAGGTTCTTATCTCAAGCAACTATCTGAAATCCGTTCGATTTTCCTCAACTGAACTCAAGTGAAGTCAACTGACTTTGTGTGACTTGACTACACTAAAAGTACTTATCCCTATATAAATGCTACATTAGTCACTACCTTCCCAATGGATCATTAACTTTCACAACGGCTTGGCAATGCCACTTGGTCAGGTCACATTTTTTACTACTATCAATCACTAATAACCCTTACAATCAACTCTGTAATTTCCCAAAGAAAAACTTAATACTTGTGTTGGCTGTCTTGATTGATATCTCTCTGTATTTCGTTCTTCCTGTTCTAAAGCACAACAACCCATGTGTGGATGAAGTGGATGCATGTAGGATACGATTGAATTATAATTCCAACAAGCTCTATTAGTATTATTAGGCATTGGTAGTACGTACGTACTCCACTGAACAAATCATATACAAATACACGGATACAGGCAATACAGGTACTTTATATTATGAGTAATAGTAGAGGGGTAAATAGTATAAAACCATAATATGCCTACATACAGATATAAGTTTTATAACATTATGGATTCAGCCATCGTTACAATTATTTATGACTGTGTACATACTTCAGTTAAAACATAATGTCATTGAGAGTACAATGGGTATACAGTATGCCATAGCATATAGGCAGTACAAATACATTAATTAGTGAAGCTTGTGCTACTCCTATTATTGTGTTATAGTTGTTTGGTAAAGGAAACGAGTAATGAACTAAGTAAGTAAGTGGTAAATGGGGAAGTTAAGTTGTTTTGCAATAAAACAGTGTTGCGCCTTGTATGTGGACTTTTATATACGTATAGGATGGAGTAGATAAAGTAAACTAGCAGTGTACTCGAAAAGCACATGAGTGAAATTAAGACGAAATCGGCTGATGCGATTTAAGTAGATACCTAACATATACGCGAGGTATTTCAAATGAAGGATTGGCCATTGAAATAGACATATGATAGCTCACTCAACTCGTAATCAACAACAACAGGAAAATTACAGAGGGAATATTACAACGAAAAATTCACGACTCTCTCAGACTTGCAATACTGCCATGGAATTGAAATGAACAATTCATTCAACGAATACTTTTCTCAGTATATCTCTCCGCATAGTTTTTATCTTTACATGAATGAGAATCAAACCAAGTAACTCTCAGACAAGTGGAAACATATAAACAAATAATATTATGCACACATTGCTTTACTACTACGTACAATAGCCAGCAACACAGCAACTTTGTAAAGCGACTTAACTACATGTAGCTCTGTCCAGTTTACCAGTTTTGCCTTGTGTTTTATGTCTGGTTTATAGCTATGTTATTACAACTATCAGCTAAAAGTGCAACTACAAGGAATTGTAGGAATAATTGTAAACGTATTGCATAATATTGGTGTTTTATATTGTACGGTGTGTGATATAGGAGACAGCTATGCGTTTAGGAGGGTGTGTTGGCACCTACTCACTTGTATTACAACATTGCATTGCATTATTGACTTCGGTTTGGTTTTTGGTTTGAGCCAAGACAGGAGAGACGACGTGCAGCGTACGCTCCTCTTTCTTGTCCCTGTGTTTTCTGTATGTTCAACTTTAAGGGTGATCAAGCCTGAGCAATATCAGTGTAAAGACAAACGTAGTACAAGCGTAGTCACTATTACTATTGTAGATGCCTATGTAACATTTTAAGAACGCAGATAGGATTTTATCGTGGAGGAAACAGGATTCTTGTCCAGTGTCTGCTACATTATAGTCAATACCAATACATTTGTCTGCATGGAATGCTAACATGAAGTTGATTGCTTGCTCACTTGACACTTGACTCTAACTTGCCTATTTACTCTCCGATACTACGTACTCACAAACTTTTAATGCATTTATATACACAGACTAACTTTCTACAACCTGTGTGTGTCTACCCCGATAATGAGTAACCTTACATTATGCTAGGTGTCTCCTACAATAAAAATACTGATAGAAATAGACATACAACATAGTATTGCAGCATGCGCTTGTAAGATAATACATTACATAGACAGATCAACAGACATTTAAATCAGAAAAATTGTCCTGTCCATAAGCTATTCAATTTTCTACTTGTATAAATCATGACACAACAAGTATACCTTGTAAGTATGTAGATATAAACCCAGTTTGCAATAAGTCTCTGACACCACAAAACGTGTCGATGAAGGAGTATATGTATTCAAATACATGGAGAATGCTGAGAAAAAGTGAAAGAATGGGCTGTGGAGTAAAGTGTGAGGATAGAATGAATGGTGCAACAAGTAAAGAAAGAAATTGACAAAGTGAGAACAGGGAATGATTCACATGTCAATGAAGAAGGCATAAAAGAGAAGATCAGATCAATCGACAAGTCGAGAAACGTGGGCGACGGTGACCCCATCCGGAATCCAACAGTGTCTCCTTTATATTTTATATACGTATTACATCGCAATGCAACTACAACCCATTTTACACAATAATGTTACTGTGCTAACTAAGTCTCTTAAACCACGATGCATAGTGTATGTCGTCTCTCTTTATATTTCGTACCTACTGTATGCACGATGCATAATGTGCAACCTAAAATATCTAGTATACACTTATACAAGGTAAACTCATATACAGACACTTTTACATTGTACAACGTGATGTACATGCATAACAGTCGCTAAACTTTAACCCACAGTTATCATTTAACATATATATAAAGAAGAGAGATAGGGGAACATTCATACAATGCGTATCTCTATGTATAGGGAGTGGGGGCATTTTGTTACACAAGGAGAGTCGTTTAAGACTGAAAATGACGTACCATGTCTACGACTAGTGGATTACACTCTTTCTTAAGGCATTTAAACAAATTACGAATAAAGCAGTCTTTATCTTAAAAATTATGGTTGATTGTAATACTAAAGTAAAAATATTAACCAATAAAGATTTATTTACAATTATTTATTTAGCTAGTTACAGTTGAATCTATTATTGTAGGAACAATTCTCTCAGTTGCTGTTAATGACACATTTGAGGGTGCTGGTATTCTAGTTATTCGACGACTAAATGACTGGCATTCCTGTCCATGTATTGGTGAGGTATTAAAATTTTAAAAAAAATGTTGCTAGATTGTACCTGCAATTGAAAATATTTTTTCTGTCACCGTTATAATATAATTTGAGATACTTTGAAAACGAAGTCGTATATTGTTACCTTGGAAGGGTTTGGATTTACCAATTTGTGACAAGAGGTCCAAAAATCGGGAAAAGGGATACACATTATGTGAATGCTCCCTAGTACAACTGTATAAGAACTCTAACCCCAGTTGAAAAAAGAGGGACTAGACAAGAAGAGAAGGAGTGTAGTAGTATTGGTATTAGAAGTATGTGATTGTGTGTGTATTCTTTTAAAGAGTTGTGTATGATGCACATGGAGCTATAGCCACAGCCACAGGTCCCACTCCCATTAAATTGACAATTGGAAAAGTGGACAGACAAAAAACCGAGTGACACGACGACACGCGTCATCGCCTCACGACCTCCTAATACGACTCATTTGTTTCCTGACCAATTCCTCCACCTCTTCTTCCACCCGTTCCTTGAGTACTCGTTCTGTCTGATACGCTGCCTATGTACATATTTATCTTTCTGTCCATTCTACACGTAAATAAGGCGAAACAAAAACAATTCGTTGTTCCTGTTGGCACATGGGTGAATGTGAATGTATAGATTCCTCATTTCAAGTTCTGCTTTTACAATAAAATCATCTATAGATTCTGATCATCCGCATCATCCCAACCAAAAGACAAAACGACGATGACGACGACTATGTACGACGACCGTGGAATAAAACAGAGCGGGCCACCCGCAATTTCTGTTGGTTGATAAGTAAATGCAAGGAAATAACAAGAGCCGGAATATCTCAATACCGGTTTCTATCCACACACAATTCAAACAACTCGGGGATAAGCCAAGCTGATTTCCTTTTTCAATATTATCCTACAACCAACATTGGCTTAGATTTGGCTGTGTACTTTTACACCTACAGCTACATCAATAAGTACACTATATGACATGCTGTATGCACTTGTACATACTGTATCTGTGGCCACGATTAGTAGCCACGATTACAAGAGCCAGGGTTAAGAATGATGATGATATGATACTCATCACATACATTATTATTGCCTTATTTCGATCATGTTCTTTGTACTCTGACAACAAAGTCGCAGGGCTGTGGGCAGTCACACTTACTCAATCAACTATCTTATCAACCTACTCGAGAGAGTCCAATTCAGCTTCATTAACCCATCACCGTCTGAAAACACGAAATGTAGACAAACATCATCATCACATCAACAACATTAACATCACCAACAAACGTTGCCAACCTACAATAATAATACTACCGCAAAATGCACTCGTCTCTCCAGTTAAATGTACACAACTGAACTGACCTTGTTCTATCACTCACTCTCTCATCCCATTCCACATTCTAGCCTCATCTCATCTCCACTCCAGTCCTCTCACAACAAACTTGATACAACTCTTTATCCTAAATGAGCCTTTGCGGCGAAATCTAGCGCCAACTGCCACAAAGATGGAATGATCCACCCCTACGCTCTATCTCAGTCCATTTATCCATCTTGCTCACGTTATAATCCGCATCTCGTTGTTTGTAGGTATGATGTTGCTGTATCTGTATGTATGTACAGAGTACTTCAATTCCCATTATATTTGCATACTAAACACACACCATGAAAATCAAGTTGTTTTTTTCTCCCCTAATTGTTTGCTGTTCAACTGAATTACACTCAATTGTGATTTACATCAATTGAATCACTCCATTTATTTATTATACGTACGTTCAAATGCTCATCCCAACATAATATTTTTTACACATACATATAATATTATATCAATACTAGCAAGTTAGGTAGGTCGGGTTATTACGTAACATAAAATTTATATTGAACCTAAGTACAGACAAACAGTTGTTAATTCTGTAATGTGATTCAACGAAGCATTTCAAAATTATTCTTCCCATTACCTACTGCTATGTATGATGTCAACTGTAAGTATAATGCAAGTATTATTTATATGTACACAATAGTTATGCACATAACCGTGCAGGGTATGTTGTACTACTATAAAGTACGTTAATATCTAAGGCGTGTCGAGATTGAGACTAAGCAAATGAAATATTTGCCAGAGTACTACACACTACACACATACTTACATTACTCGAAGTGAACTTTATATGCAGCATTAAGTGAGCGAAGGACGAGATGATTTAATGCATCATTCTTTATGGCATTGTATGCATGTTGTAGGTGACAGATCCGAGTGATAGTATGATTTTGAGCCAAGCCTGTGTTCATTTCATTGGCGATATAGCACTTCTTGCTGTTATTTGGAAATTTGTTTGCGACGAGATATTTTGATGGTTCGAATATTATTAGTGAATGTATATTAGAGTGTATAGTGGTGTATTAGAATGGGAATGGCTGTGTTGGTATGGTGAGTGCATAAACAAACAAATGTAGAGTCCTGTTGTTGGTATTTGTCAGTTGGAGGAAAGAAGAGTCATTGGAGATGGATGTGTGTGTGTGTAATGTGGTCATGTATGTAGCAGAATGTGAATATGAGAGTAACGATAAGTAAGAATTAAGAAGATATTATTATATAGAGAATCGAGAATAGTTGGAAAGCACAGCAAACACCACAGGTAGATTTGAAAGGTACTTTACTCATCCAGGCTGTCGGAATTTGAGGAAACGAACAAATCTAGCGGTCAAGAAGGAAAATTTATAGGCGAAGTGGCATGAATAATCGAAATGAGATAAAGGCAAGGGCGAGTAGTCGACTAGGACGAAGAAGAAGACGAAGAAGATCCTTTGCTCATTCGTTCCTCTGCTTTTTGGCTGTGCAGTCAACTCGGACTTAAATGTAGTTGAAGAAGTAAAGAAGAAGAAGAGAGATTGAATAAGAAAAAGCGATTCAGTAGAGCTTATGGTGCATGTGTGTGTTATATAGTTAATGTTGTTGAATTGAGCCTGAGCTGAGCTCTTGAGTGTGTGGTATACATAGACGTAATACATGGTAGTAATACACAGTAATAATGCATAGTAGTATTAGTGGTAGTCGTGGTAGTGAGTGGAGTTGAGTGGTGCAGGGACTGTTAGTGTTGTTTGGTGAGGACGAAGAAGCAATAGACGCTGAATAGAATATGGTCATTGGTCTTTATAATGCATACAGAACAACACAGACACATGGAGAATCCTTTTTATACGAAATAAATCAATGGGGATTTATTTTAAAAAAACGCAATCTGTATTGTTAATCAGTGGCGATAAATCTGTCAAATGGATGTTGGAATGCCGTACTTTTGTAAGCTGATACAGGCCAGGGAGATGCATCTGGAAAAAAGGATCCATGACAAGGGTCAACTCTGCGGGATGTCGCCTCGGATAAAAAATGCATCAGCCCAATCCTCCTACATTTTCCCACCTACCCATGAACACCTTTGATAGCCCACCCTTCTGCCTCCCAGTTTCGTCCATTACCCTACATTTCCAACACTCTACATCACATATTATCCCAATCAATACCAATACCAATACTAATACCATCATCCAATATCTCTTCCTATCATCATCGTCCCTTAAACACAATACTCCACACATACACCATTCCTATCAACAGCAACCCATCACACAACATTTATTCCAATTTCCTTCCAATTCCTCTTCGGACCAGACTCACACAATCACTCAGTTTTCATTACTCCTTCCACATTACAATTTACATTACAATTTACATTACCATTCTCACTACCACAGATATGAGTCCTGCAATGATACAAGGCGATAGCTGATGACGACGAGTATGGCAAATGCCACCACCAGTCCATTTCTCTGCAGCAGAGATGATGTTAAGTATAAACGCGCACTTAATAAAATACAGATAACGTGGTGAGATTTCTATATGAGAAATCCGATGCCGATTGCTTTTGTATACATTATGAGTAGGTTTGACTATTTATTGCTTTTGCTCAGACTGAGACGCATACACATTGTATTAATGGCAGTTCAGTGTGTGTGGACTGCGCTGCAGGTATTATATTGGTGTATATTATATTATACAATATAATGTAGTGGATTGTATGTTGCACAATGTGTATCCACATGTACAGATAATACGTACACTTTAGACAGATAGTTGTACTGATAGATGAATGGACTTTTCTAACTCTGAGTTCACCTCAGAAGAGTTTTAATTTGGAGTGGGCGCTGCGTTTTTAAAGAATGTAATGTAAAAGCTGAGCGAGTGTATTGTGAGGAAGTGAGATCTGTGTGTAGTGTATAAGCTGGTAACGTTATAATGGTGGAAGAACAGTGTGTAGAATAATATATACATTATTTATCTGTATAGGGATGGCGATGAACATTTATGTGTGTGTATGTATAGTATGTGTAATAATAATTACTAATCTCCACTGCTTGAGATCATGAGGAGGAGAGTAGACTCGACAAGAAAAGAAAATGCGACGAAGATGGAAAAAAGGAGCGTTTGGCTTAAGAGAGAGAGAAATAATGTGGAAGAGTTGGTGTATCTCTGTGTGTGTTTGCCTTGCCTGTGTGTGCTACCTTAGCTAGGATCAACAAACATAATCATGATTCATGAATTATGCGCAAATGAATGTTGTCCAGTCCAGTAGCTTCTCAAGGCTTGACTCAAGTCAATTGCTCATTTTGGTTTTTTTGCTGGTGGCTGATGGCGCGTCCAGTTTACTAATCGCATTATTGCTCGCTCTGGTCGAAAACAAAGTATCAATGCCAATCATAGTCAGCTCATCCATGATCTATGGGACAAGCCAAATGTCGCCCAACAAACAACATGCACATTTTAACAACAAAACAGTAAACGTCTCATCAAACTGATACTCGTCTTGTCTGACTTGGGCTTTTCATTGCATTCTTCTCGCACAGCTCCGCTACTCAACTCACTCCTTCTGCATTATGTCCACATAAAAGAACCACACACTACTTATAACAAATGTAGCAACTATTGACTGTGTTTTACTCAAGTGGCTCCTAAGGTGTCTCTCTACCCATACATACACAAATGTATACGAGGGAATACCGTAGTATTCCTAATACATGTGTCATAATACGTTGTGAATGTGACTCTGTGAGTACAGCAGACAGAGCGGAGTTGGTGCCTACTGTGCTGTGCATATATCTGTGTGTATGTAATGTACAGCCACAGCTACACAATACTAATACACACTACTCACAACACTACACAACAACGAAGGAAACAAATGAAAACCCTCATCTTTCCTACCCTAAATAATTCATTTGACGATACTCATAATATTGCTGCTACTGCAGAGTTCAGAGTGTTCAGAGTGTTTGGAGAGTATGGCAGTTGATGGTGGAGCAGAACTTCCATCTTTAGACCCAAAATCATCATCCATTTCACCAAGATTCCATTCTCGTTGCTCCTTGTCCTTTCTTTTTGCACCTTGGCACCTCAACTATGAGCATCTTCTAAAGTAGCTCGTCATATTACTTACGAGGAGCAGAACATCTGTTACCTATCCTAATTCCATTGTCTCCAACTGACAACTGATGCCATTTTCCACTTGAGAACCAGCATTCTATCTCTAACTTCGTCTTCCACTTCACAAGAGCATTGCCATTGCCAAGTGCAAACACCAACCACCACCAACTAACTCCACTACACTATATGGCTCCACGTATAAGGAGACACTAATAACTGTCTATTCTCTACATCACCTATCTGTTCCAACTGAATATATCAACGGAAAAACTTATCTTTCCTTAATACCATTAAACCCATTCATGCTTATACGTCATATCTCTAATAATCATCATACACTTTTCTATTGTCCTCTCAGTCACTTTAACTCTTGGCCTTTGCATGTGCCATTCCCATTCTCCCCTGCCTTTGCCTTCTAAACCCTACTACTATACTACCAACACTCACCAACACTACCAAACAATCCTCACTTCACTACAGACTAATACTCAAGTATTACCACATTCCTTTTCACCCGTAACATTAATAAGTCGCCACTTACTATTACGTCTATAGTGTCTCAGCATTCTTTCCTTCCTAGTAGTCACCAACAAATATTTCTCAACAAACAAATACAAATAGTTACAAATAAAATCTGTCTTGTAATTCTCTAACTATGTGATACCTACATAATTTTAGCTATATACTACAACTTTTTAAAGTCTGCAACTTATTTGACAAATTCGGTATGCAATATAGTATTGTGTAAAATCAAGTATTGGATAATGAGCATTGTATCATTTTTAACCAACACGGTGTGTGAAATACCGTGTTATTTTATGATTAATTAAAACAATGCTGCGAATCTGAAGATTTACAGCAGTTTAATGGACGATTACTTTTTGCGTGTTTAATGGTTTATAAAGGTATAAAGTAATTAAGATATTTTATGTAACATTATATTTTTAGAACTTATGCAAATATTGCCGCTGTCATCATAAACTGAGGATAATTAATTTTTTGTTATTCTAAAGCAGGCAATTACTTCACTGAGCAGATTTGCTTGCGTTAGGTATTTTTAATATTTCCGAGCCATTGAGATTTTTGAGACACGAGGGTTAGAAATGAGGAATATTAAAAAGTGATGAGACAAGTATGAAAGTTAAAGTCGTGTACAAGATGGTTTAAAGTTATAAATGTTTGTTTATACAGATTTCTGTAAGCAAAAAGTAGTAATAGGATTGGGCTGTGTATTTTTGTGCATTTGTGGTGTAGTTGAAGTCAGAGCTAATAAATGTAATAATGAAATTGACAAATGGTGGTGAGGCAAGAGTAGACATGGAGGATATTATACTACAATGGATGTATTTATCCATTAGGATTTTATTGTACGTTATTTACATCCGTAGCTTCCCTGTTCAGTATTTGAGCGTTGTGGAGGAATAAGGAGTGAGAGTTTACACATTGATGTATTTATAGCCGTGATAAGTTTTTTGGCATTCAATTGATAATATTTACTAAGTCATTTGAAGATTGAAAAAGTCAGAGGGTTGGCTGGGTTGTCTGGAATTAAAGTAGTAAAAGATGGGTTTAGTGCAGCTCACTATGGTTGTTTATTGAGCGTGCATAAAACTACTTTGAACATTCAGTCTGACAATGGAGTAAAATCAACATAATACGATAGCCTAATGGATGCGTGTGGTATAAATTGACGACTATATCCACATGAACATATAAATCAAATCGCAGTCGAGTAAAGAAAGGATTGAGTTTATGCCGTCATGGTACGATAGTTTCTTATAAGTTGATTCCCAAGAAGGATGTTACACAGGGCTGATTTCAAGAAAAAATGACCTTCAAAATTTCGCATTCGAGTGTCAATTGATTGTTGTATTGTATTGTGTACGATTGTGCTATTGTATTTCATTCTATTGTACTCACTTCGTAGGAAAGGAAAAGGTGATGGCACGCTAAAGGAGGGAGTTCGAGTTAAACCATCGATGATAGGTAATGATAAAATTAATATGGGAGTAGTGGTCCATGAATATAAAATGCTACTTTCAGCCCAGTCTCTCTCTCTATCTCTCTCACTCTGTGTCCAGAGTCAGTGTCGAATGAGACGCAGAAAAAATAACCAACACTAAACGACAACTGCTTATAGCGCAACTATTACTAATAATGCACACCATTACTCACAAACTCTCCTTGTGTTTGTACACGGAGCACCTTCTTAAACCTTCTCCTCCGTCTCCCAACCAAAACTCAACTAATAATAATAATAACAATAACAATAATAAAACTGAATCTACATGGTGTGTGTCTCCTACTAAAATACATATCTATCTACTTACAAAAACTCACTGCAGATACAAAAAGATTATATTAGACACAATAATATTATTACGTGTATACAAATATTATACATATGCTCGGATACCGCGGTCAGTAAAAAGAATTGAGTGCAAGGAGACGAGACGGTGACGGATATTTAATGATAGCCTCTGTTCCCTTGAATAAAGTCTAACATCTGACTGCATGCAGTAGTAAATATTCTGTACAATACACAGAAATATAATATCGCACTATCGAATCACCAAAGACGTAAACCATTTAAGAGTATTTACTCACGGTATTTGTCTACAATAATATGACTGATGGTGGCATGGATGCAATGCAACAACATCTGAACATGAGACAAACACAACAACCATCAAATCATCAACATGGAGATCTCCACTTTTACTAATATTAAATTTTAAGCTTATATCTGCTATGTGTGTATATGTACACATATTTCATGTGTGCCCGTACCTGTACACTTCTACTTAATATTTTCTTAGTAAACAGGAGGATTGAATTGAATTGACTGTAAGACAGTGTGAAAGAAATGAGAAGCAAAGACCAGAATTTTCAACTGACAGAATGATACAGGACGGATGGACATGAATTCGGATGAAGAAATCCTTTTGAAGCGGAGAAATGGACTAGAAAGGGTTGTAGGACATGTGAAAAGTGTGAAATCGATAGTCAAAATAAAGACGAGCTATGCAATACACATTCGTATCGTATGCGACGTATTAGTAATATAGTACTAATAATAATACATACATTCATTTTATATCTTTGAAATGTATACTTAAGTATCAGAGAAAAGGAAATAGGATAGAGCCGTGTGTATTGCTCCGTTTTCTTGGTTTACTACGTAAAAATATCTGTTGAAAAAAGACGTGAATTTGGTTGATAGGATATTCGGTGCTTTAGCGGCTCTTTACTGTGATATGTCGTGTCATGTATATTGGCGTAGAAGTAAATAAATGAATGCTGTGTGGGACCATGTGTGTTGTAGAGCAGAGGACGCATAATACAATATTATAAGTATTTGTATAATATTATGTTGCATATATCTACAGACAGACTCTCCTGCATTTAATATGAGTTGTTCTATGCATGTTATGAATATGAGTGTGACAATAAGTGTAAGTGAATGAGAGAAGAAGAGCACAGTGGTTTGAGGAGTCTGAATGAATATTTTTTTCTCTTTTCATCTTTAGGGATGCATCAGTAGTTGAGGCTGAGAAAATAAAAAAATTGATGTCAACCTATTTATCAGGATTATATAGTACAGTTTGAAAAAGTCCTGGATATGAGCCTTTGAAAATAAAGACGAGTGAGTGAAGCGAGTTTCCACACACACACACATACAGACACACACGTACAGACAGAACGATGCACAGAAAGCAAGGGATATGAAATAAAAAATATAAAGAAATGGAAAAGGCAATATAATCCCTTTTTCCTTGCAGTGTTCAGTGTAAATGTGTGGTCGGATTTCAATATCTATATTGTCGTCATGAGACGAATAGGAATAAGGGAGTGAAAGAAAGTTTTGATAAATCATTATAATGCTGTCGTCGATTTGGAAGGATTTGTGATTTCCAGCTCACAGATCGACTTGACTCTCTACTGCTGCTATTACGACGCTCTCTCAGTCCTCAACACCATCTCCTCCGAAAACCAAACGAAAGAACAAACGACAAATGGCTTTGCAAAGCAATAGTCTCTTATTCTCCCAACAACCATCTCAATGTATATTCTCACCACACCATCCACCACCGCCACAGCACATCACACTAACACCATAGCACCAACATAACACACAGCTCCTAGCTCAACACTCCGACATTATACAAATACAAGCTCTCTACGCTCCTATTTAGCCACGTTCACTTTGTATACGTTCAATTTTCAGCCGAGTTCAGTCGTCCTAGGATATGTCTGTTATGTCGTGTTGTGGTAAGTAACTCTATAGAATTGCAGTCACACTTAGTCTCATCTCATCTCACTCTCTTCCGTCTCCCACTCTTTTATTTCAATCTCACTCTATATCCAACTATTTATCTATGTATCTCATACATTCTCGTCCCAACAAATAAATGCATCTCGTCTTCAACTTCAACACCATCCCATTGCATCTCTCTCTCTGTCTTTCTCTCAAATATCTCTCGCCACTATCTCTCTAATACTATAGTATGCGACACTAGTAGCTCTTCTGACAATATACAATCTAAAAGAGAGACACACTGTGTAGATTCAGTTTGAGTGGTATTTGTACGTATCTATGAATCTGCTCTAATCCATTGTATTATTATATAATATAGGTAGGTAGTACGTAGTATAAATACTTTTTATGTGCGACTTTCTTACTGTTTTCAACGCTAACTCTCTATTCCACAAAAATATTATTATATAAGTAGTACAGTGTGGCAAGTAAGTACCTACATTATTGTTTTATAGATATATAGATATGAATTTCTGTTGCTAGTGTTGAAGGAATGAACACACGTGTAGGAGTATATTGTATAAGATGTATGTGTAGATTTCTTGGGAAATTATACACAAAGTGTATGCACACAAATGAAGAGCCAAGCGAAGACGATTCCGTTGCCAGCATGAGAATCTTTCATTGAGATGAGAATGCAAGTATGTACATAGAGTGTGCAAATCTACATTGAGGCAAGGCAGGCAGTAAAGTAGGAAGAAAGTAGAAAAGCTGTGCCGAGTGTGTAAGAGCAATGAGAAGCGTCCGCAAAGCAGCCAACCAACGAACCTCATCGGAAATAACGTGATAGTTACACCCAAAGTAAGAGCACATCTCTCTTGATGCACTCTCCAAACCAATAACAAACTACGAATCTGATAGATTTATAATCGTATAGCGAAGCACAAGGTGTATATTTCTCTTTCGCTGAATGTATCTGCTCCGCGGCTAGATCCATTAATGGTTCCCTTTCTTTTAAAAGCATTTGACTATTTCGGAAACAATATCGACTTTTACTCTTCTCTTCCTCCTCCCCATGTACATGTATCATGAGTCCATCCTCACCCTCTCTCTTTCTCTGACTCTGAATCTCTATGTGTCTTGTGTGTCTCGCCTGCTCTCAACCAAGTCGTGGTACTTACTTACCAAGTTACTTATTTCACTCGCATGTTCTTATCCAACAAGAAGAACTCAAGTCAGCATCGACTTCCAAATCTACACTGGCTTTATTTTATTCACATAGAGTGCGATACACTTAACAACAAATACAGATATGTGGTATAAAACATTCTGCGTATCTATGTGCTGTGCTGCTCCAACTAAGAGGCATCTTTATTTATGTGAGATTCTGATACAACTACTGGCTTTACATCTAACCCTTGTTATTTGTTTGCTGACTTTTTCCTGACAAACCACGGCCAAACAGCAGGACAAAAAGCCAAAGCAACAAATATCTTACTATTTCGCAATATACAAACAATAGCACATAAAAACCCAATAAAACAATCCCTTCACTCGATTGCTTTCTTACTTAAGACTTTACTCACATCACCAGATCGTAACAAACTATACACCACTTCTATTTTCTCCGAATGTCTCTCAAATACCACACAGGGTCAAATTATTACTGTTTTCTTCAATTTTTACTATTTGTGTGAACTTTGACACTTTTGTGTGAAACTCTGACCTTGATCATCATGCCATAAACAAAATATTATACTTATCATCAAATATCAAACACATTTTGAGACAAAATGTCGCAACAATTCTTTTCTAATTTAGTAATCCATGGTTTGAACAGACGATGTTTTCAACAGTTACAAATGAGCACAAGTCGGTGTGGCATTCAGCCCTGTATTGATGTAAGAGAGGTTTTGGTATATGTATGTTAAGAATGAAATTACAACTTCTGGTATATAAATAGTACTAGTATTATAGCTTTGCACAATTTCCATGTTAGAATAGTTAAGTTGAAGTTGTGTATAGTTTGTGAAGAAATATTGCTGGTTGGGTGTATCATGTGTTTGTGTGTAAGTGTATTATAGGTATATAGAAGGATTGTTGAAGGAATGAGTGGTGACAGATTGTTAAAAGGATGTAGTGCATTAGTTTGAATAGTGGATAGGGCAAATAACCGGAATTGATGATGAGGAGCGAATGTTGAAATAAAGATAAATAGAAGGAGAGGATATGAGGAACAGATAGAATAAGTGAAGTTAATTACGAGTCTCTTGCAATATTTCTATTAGATCAAACAAGGACAGACTTAATTGAAACATCAACAGAGAAAGCTTCGGAATCGAAAGATAAGGAGTTCTGTTAAAGACCAAGATGACTCAGATAATATTGTCTGCTTAGTTAAAAATGAATGACGCTTTCAAATGTCTGCGAGAAGAGTTGGCTCAGTTAAGTTGTGTGAGATGAGTATGAGAGTTGTAGCGAATAATTCACAGTATGACTCTCCTGCTATTTCATGTAGCTCAATCCGTATAGCTCTATAATAGTCCAACTATATTTATGCTAAATTCTTCTTCTTACTTTGAATGTTCTCAAGATATTGTCTAGTCTACCATGTACAATACACAAGCTAAGTTGAACTAACAAAACTGTTTCAAAACCTTCCCAACTTTTACCAACGTCCGTCCATCCATTCATTCATGGAGACTTGATGTGTCTCAGCTTATGCACTCTCGTCTTGCTTGTGTTAAACACTTCACTGTCGGACTCCTCATTTTCAGACACTGGCACACCAACAAACTCTCAACACCACAGTCCTATCTAAATATCTATAATATTATTAGAATGATATGGTCGAAAACATTCTACACTGCAATATCAGTTTAGCTATGCATTTCTAGTTGAATATATATACACTATTTTGCAACTTGAGCTATATATAGCAAATTTAGGTTAAATTGTGTTGTGCAATATGTCAATGCTTAAGTCACTCGCACTCCATATGCTAACAATTAGCAAAAAAGGCATAATTTCCTTCCTGTAAATTTTATTAACAAACTGTTCATGGAAACAAATTCTTAGAACTCAATTTAGCGATACGAAATTTACATTAGTATATAAATATACAGGACCTATAGTTTTTACATTATATGTATCCTGATTGCTAATGGAATTCCCAAAATTTATTTGCAATCAATGGATGATAAAACAGATCATATTGATTTTAAAATTTGTTTTCATGCGCTACATATTAATAAAGACAATTTTTTGTATAGTTACTCTTTTACACGTAGTAAAATAGGAAGTGATTTAATTTCTTGGACAAATCGAAATTAAAATTGCAAAGCGCTCTTTTTGGCAAATCGATAACTTTGTTAATATGAATTGTGTGGTAGATTGTCTAGGCTGAAGAAAGTGTACGTACCTTTATTTATCTGTGGTCATAAATTGGGAAGAATCATCGTATTAATTTGTCATCTTAAAACGACTTCCCTCATGAGATTAATTGGAGCTCTAGTTACAGGAGAACATAGAATTTGCTCAACGTGCCCACCTATGTAGAGTTTCCTGCATAAGAATAAGGAAAGAGAATCAGTTAAATTGAGGGCAAGCAATGTATTCTAGTTTGGTTGGGCTGCGTCTAATCTAAGAAAGCGGCGAACTAGGAAAGCAAGTTAAAAGAGACGAAGCAAAGGATCATATTTAAGTGAGCCACAACAAAACAGCGAAGGAGTGACACCATGTTGTACCACATCAACTCATCTATCTGCTACCAGAGCCAGGATTTTATTACGTACATTACATATCCCGAAGAGCTACTGGAGGAAAAGAGGAAGACAAAATACTTGGAAGTTGAAGAACGTTCATCGTTGCTGGATGATAAATACAAGTACCTCGTACATTCTATTGGTTTCCTATAAAGTTCCATTGCAGATTTATGGGATGAGAAAAGTAGAACAAAAGAGGGAGTAGGTAGAGATAGCTGGGAGAGTGAATAAAGACAAAGGGACACATCCGTTATGTAATACAATTTAAGGCTACGGCCGTCTTTGTGAGCCAAGGCATCATCGCACATCAAAAGAATACTTTTTTCTCTCTAGCTCGGTTCCTTTGAGCTACAAACAAGTGGAATCACAACAATCTCTGACATCTAACCACTCGATAAGGAATCCAGACCCGTAGAAAAAAATTCTTAGAACTAGCATAATATTAGTTCATTGAGACTCTGCTGCGGATTCCAACATCTGTGCTCTTCATACCACTACCAGCATTCCACAACTCATCATTTTTTTCAGCCAAATTCTGCAAATGTAAACCTTACACAGAATTTCACTGCACACTCGTACACTACTGGCAAAACACATGCAAGAACTACCTTGTTGCCACTACACATATAAAGTCTTTAGCAGATCAAGAGTGAAATCTTGCCTGTGTACAGCCTCCGTCTTCCTCTTCCTAGTTTTACTTTCTTTCCTCCTAGTCTACCTTTCCCTTTTGTTCAGCATTTTTACGCTCAACCATAAACACAAAGCACTTCTACTAGTAATAAGAAACGATTCTATCTAGAAACATCCGTGAAACTCCTCTCCACTTTGAAACACTCACTTCTTTGCCACAAATACTAACTGCTGTTAAAAACACTTCAAGGGAGCAGTGGATGAGTATTGTCTTTCCTTATAATGCTCTGTATTATGATCTGAACGCTATTCATAATGTTCATCATCTTTTTTCAAGAAGTTCATCCTAGTATTCCTCTGTCTAATATAAACTAAGGGAAATACCATAAAAAGAATGCAAACGAGTCAGGAGGACTAACTAACTCTCTCTCTCTAGTATCTCTCTCTCACTCAGTCTCCATGCCACACAGCCTACTCACATTATTCTAATATGGTATAAGGTGTATGTAAGGTATCATATATATTTTATCTGTAGGTATGTATCTGTAGTTAAAGAAGAAGTGAATCTGAATCAAGAATTTTCTCATTCACACTCTCCCCCATTCCTGCCCAGAAACCAAATGAAATAAAGTAAACTTTAGTAAACCAAAGCCAAAGTATGAAATGCAATGCAAAGGAGCATACCAACCAACAGCTGGCCATCCATATGAAAGCAAACATGTAGACCTTGACTTGACTAGACTCATGCTGAGTACAACTATTGAAACTCATTTGCTTGAGCTCTTTAGCTCCTACTTCTCAGCATAATATAATATAACATCAGTTGACAAATATAATAAATATATCCCTTTCCTTTACTTACTTAGCATACACACAATGTCTTACTATGCATTTCTAATAAAATATTATATGCCTCCTCGTCAAGACGTAAAAATTTATTCCTCACATACAAAACGAGCAGTCTCCACGTTTATTCCTAAACTACCATTCAATGTTGGAACTCAATAGACAATTTAATATTATAGCTTTTGCAGTTGATAGCTTGATAATGATAAAAGCTATACGCATGTATGCAACTTATGGGCTACTCACAAACTGCTTCTGTAAAAGGAAAACCAAACTTCAAAGTGAGTCTCAAATGTATGCATATAGACATGTAAGGACACTTCTTTACGAGTTAGTTAATTTACAATCATAAATAAGTGGAAAAATATAATATTTTACACACAGAAGGAAATATAAAATCAAGTTCATATTTGCATGGACGTAATCGGCGATTTTCGATTAGGCAGAGAGGCAATTGCATTTGCAACAAAGCGCAATAAGCAATACCTGTAAACACTTTGGCCGTGATACTTGATACTCATTTGAACACGCATTCATTTAACATCATACCCAGCAGCTATGGCCACATACGAGCATAAGAAAGGCAAACCATCCTTTTTCGTCTCTTCCAATTCCACGACCCACAAACCATTTTATAGGACATGAAACGACCTCTCTCACTGCACTAAACAATCAAATATTTATTCAATTGCATGAATCTGCACTTTTGCTTTACTACTTTGTATGTGACTTCCACACTAACACTGAACCTTATGAGTTGAACGATTTTCATATCATAATTTGACTGCAGGCTTTGCACTCTTTTTCCCACTGCAATTGCAACTACCAAACTACATAGATATTGTTAATGCAGTGATGAAAAATGCAATTGTATACTTAGGTATACGACAAAACTCATGGATTTTCCATACGAGCTTTCATTGTGTTTTTTAACATTTTTCTCACATGTTTTCAAGTTCACGCATTTATAAATCACTGGACTGTCACAATGGACTCTTAGGTAGTTGTGGGATTACATTTATTTATAACAATAAATACACGGTAATAATCTCTGTAATTGCTTAGTAATTGAAGCAATTTTTTACATTTCATTTTAAATATTGTATATGAATAGTTATTAATCACTGAGAAACCGTAAATTGAAAAAATAATTGAACATGAAAAAGAAAACAAACAGGTTAGCCGATGAATTAAACGTTCGTTGTCGTTGGCAGGTCTAAAGCGGAGTGAGATTCTGAGACTACAAAAATGTGTTTCCATTGGACAAATGAATGTCGAACAATGCAATCACAAATTAAATGCAAGTAAATTAATTGTGGAATTTATAGTTAGGAGGCAATAATAAATATCAAGAGGCAATGTTAGAAATTGACGTTGCGAAGGTTGTGGTAGGTAGAAAGAAGGTTTTTCAGCATTACTAGGAGCTACAAGAACTTACAGATAGAATGAAATATTGGTAGCTACATTTTATTGGGAAAAACAGGTTAACAATTTTCTAGCTTGTTGAGACGATCACATTGAGTTTGTTGAGAAAAAACACAAAATAATTAATAGCTGTTATTGCTTTGATGTTGAGTAGAATAATTTTCCGCTCAGGGCATAAAAACACATTAAAATTATACCTAGTCAATAATACAATAGGCACCTTTTGTATGTAAATAGGTAAATAGATATCGTAAATCATTATACCATATGTAAATAAGCTGAATCAAGAATGATAATAATAATATTATTAATACAGCCACCACAATGTTAACCTACATAGGAATGTGACATGACATGAGGCGAGATTGATTTACTTTTTCTGATCGTTTCAAGTCCTACCTAACGCTCTATAAAATGTATTGACCATTACCTACAGAAACGCAGATAAAAAAAATCAAAATTGGGAGTAGGGTGTCTAAAGATAAACGTAGTTAGGTATACAATTGCCCATCTTTCCACATATTTTGAACCTGAAGAAAATATTTGTATGTATATTGTTGTTATTTAAATAAATGCTGGATACAATATTGATGCAAATATACGTCGTCTAAAATACTGGAGGATTGTCTACTAGAACATTTATCTCACCTCTCACCTGATATGGAAATCGATGGAGAAAGAGATTAGCAGAAAGAATGGATGTTTAAGTGGAAGTGATATGTAGCGGTAAAAAGGCCAGGAATGTGAGACATGACTTGTGTCTTCAAGTTGTTATACAAATACAAATATATACACACAGTCCGAGTAGGAGGTATAAAGCTGGGACCCTGTCAAACCAAGTCAACTTGTCGAATTCTATTGAAAGTCAAGTCAACTGTCTGTACATATTAAATGAACTTACCTGCCTAGGATACACATACCTATACAGAATACATTATACCAGATCACATCATATACACCGAATGCTACAACTTGAGTTTACTTAACCATGAATTATTTACATGTTATATCAACAGTGTCATGGACGTAGCAACCAAGTTTTGAGGAGGGTGTTGTTTAACTACACTAAAACATAATATTACTACTTGTTCAACAAGTATTTTTTTGACTGATTAATACTGGTAGCACAATTCCCTCTCTTGTACATACATACAATGCAATCTGTTCATTTTATTTAATTATTATTGCAAAGTGAGTCAAATTGACCACCCGTTTAATTGATTTTTAACTACATAGCAAATATATGGGGGTAATTTTGAAACATCCTAAAAGTAGTTTGTATTACTCCGCTGAATTATTGATGCAGCATAAAAAGAATAAATCTAGCAGTAATAAAATTAATAGACGCTATAATGTTTTAGGATAATAGCAATATTTAATTCAGTGGAAGGACTGAGCGAAGTTGTTGGAAGAGTCTGAGAAAGAAGAGCCGTTTATGTTCATTGAGTAAAGATAAGTGTGTACTAGTACTAGAGAATGATTTTGTGGTATGGTGAAACGTCCATGGGTTTATTCATTCTGTGATGTTGAGCCAACTCATTTATTTGATTTTGATAGAGAAAGACCACACGCGTGTAATGTCAAATGAATAATTCATTGGTGGTTGAAGTATCATTCGAATTTGTAGGTGATGTGATGTGAGTCTGCCGACTAAAGCTGATTTACACCACACTACACAGATCCAGTCAAGTCATATGCACTCACAAAGTTTCCACTTGTCTTCTGAGACACAGGGGAAAAGAAGAGCAAAGCAAGATGAGCCAAGCAAACTAGATTTGTCTTGACTTTCGACATGGATTCCTATCAATAGATGAACCAAAGACAAAACTGGTTGCACCACTGTGTCTACCATTTCCATCTCTCTGTCTCTCTCAGGCTCTCCGTCAGTGTAAACATTTTTCTCCCTCTCCTTCCGCCTAATATGCATCCATCCCATCATCCCTCATGGAGTCTTGATTAATACTACAGAATGTATATGTGGTATAATGTGTATGACTGATTCTGGCTTGCTAATAGTAATCAAATCATGATTTGATGAGTAAGTGCTGCGATCCGAAGATAGAAGATGGAAGAAATGAGCCGAAGAAGGCAAATCTGCTGAAATGGAGCGGAACAGATTTTTGTAGTTGTTGTTATAAATATTTGATGATTACAGCTATACCTGTAGAGCCCAGTCGTCAAAGATGAAGAAATAATATTTGATATGAAATGAAGTGAAGGAAAATCAAATCAAAGTTTCAGAAGTTAAACATTCCAAATGTAGAGATGTGGTTTGGGAAAGAATTGTAGGAGGAATCGTATTTGATGAGAAATGTCAGATGTTCATTTCTTGTCCATAGCAAAGAAAAGGAAACGAGTAAAAGTAAAACCCTGAAGAGGATCAAGTTGTGTGAATGCGTAAAAAGACGGTCTATATGTCGAGAGGAGCATGTCAGAAGGTCCCAGGTTACCTGTCAATCAAACCAAAGAACGAAACCCCCCTTGGGTTTTTTGTCTAATCAGCTGTCACGAATATTTGACAAGCAGGCATCTCCAACAGATACCTATGATTCCAGCCACCAACCGTCCACATATTACACCGTGCGCACCTACTAATACATTACCATTACTATTACCACCATTCATTCCTCCAGCAACTCATCCAAACCCAATATGTACCATTGCACCACCACCACCACCACATTACCATCACTACCCTATATGTATCTGAACATTGTACCCGCTATACATTATTCCCTTTTCCTTATTTATTACTGAATACTAATATTAATATCTTTTTTCTCTCCGAACACATTTTCCTACACGTATCTTACGTATGCAGGTATTTATAGCTTATTTATTATTAGTATAGAGTCAACATTGTAAAACATCATTTCCAAGTCCACCGCCACCACTACATACAACACTACAACTACATACTACTAATACCTTCGTAGTAACATTAGCTTTTGCCCTTTTCTCCTATGTAATGTATAATACACATCAGTGTATGCATCCTATACACATACATGAGTGTAGTGTGGTGGTGGAAGTTTAAATGTAGCTGTCTATCTCTGTTGTTACAATATGTATGAGATGTATCCCATTGTGTTGTTATTGTTGTTCTGGCGGCTTCACCTTTCCTTCTGTAAATTGGTTTAAAACTCTTCCCTGTCACCTTATACGTTTCACATTTAACCCTTCTCCGTTTCCCCAGCATTCACATGCATCGATCTTTATATTAGTATCATGTCATCATGGATCCATTTCAATCCGTAATCTTACTCTGACGTCTGCCTCCGGTTCCACTCACACAAATATCCCATCCATCCTTCCTTCCCAATACCCTCAAACGTGCATAATATGCTTTTAGGCACTTTCATAACAAATATTGTATGTGCTTATCTTTAGAGATATAATATGTACGTCATTTATACTCAATACCAGTTTCCTTTTATAGGCTTGCTGCGTAAAAACTATAAGAAATTACTTTTACTCATTTCATATGGATTCTTTGACTTGCATAAGAATAGACACTTTTATTTAATAATTGAAAAATGTGGAATAATTCTTGGTATTTATTTTTTATTCGTTTCTTAAAGCAGCGCAAGCTTGTTTATTTTGTACTAGTACAATTCTTGTTATGTACAAGTACAATGGGTTAAAATGTTTGTTAGATTTTGTAAGTTTTTAAGCATGGTTTAATTAATTATGACATTCTACAATAACACATAACAAAAGATTTGGAAAACAAATGTTTTTAGATAAGTGTTTATTGTGTAGGTAGCTTTATGAGAATGTCAAAGGTAAAATCATGGTTGAAGCATGTGGGCAGAAATAAATCATGAATTTTTCACGTGAACATATACATATCATACATCAAAAAATCTACTTCAGTGGTATCAATTTAAGCTGGAACGACATGCCTAATGAAATCCCCTTGCTGAAAGCTTACGTAATTATTTTGTGTGTTTTTGTGTGTACCTTTTCGTGTAGGCAGAGCATAAAAATTTAGAGCAGATTGTGTTGCTTCTGTTTGGTGGATTAGGGATGAAAGAGTTTTTCACGTAATATACGAGAGTTGAAGTAGAACAAGAAGAGACGATGAAAGCCACCCTAATATGTAGACAATGACATTTATCCCATCTAACGAAACATAAGATTACATGGATTGAATTCGAATAACTGAGTCAAGATGCGGAGGCTATGTGTGTTTTCAGATCAAATTTCATGAAATTGAAAGTCAGAACAAAAATAAGGTTATAACATCGTGTCTTTTTTACGTTCCCCTTCCACTTCTTCTGACAACTTGATGCACATAAAAAATTTCGAGACTGCTTTACAAGCAACTTTTATGGAAAGTGACATAATCGGTTTTAAACGACTGCTGAAGATAAACGCATTGTATCTTTGTGTGCCAAAGCCGCAAATTTCATTTTCATGCACACTACTTGAACAATGGTTTCTCCAATTTCCCTACAAGGTTACCATTAGTCCCAGTTTGCACTCCTCTCGAATCCACTTCAAGTCTCCACGCCCTGTCATGTCTCCGACTCATTCACCAACTAACTGATGTGATGTGAAAGCTCTAGTTAAATTCCAAAACTTCAATTGACTCGCTCACCCCATACACACCAAAAATACAAACACCAATTCCTTTAATACAAAGCACACTGAAATTCACCCTCTCCAACTTTTTCAAACAGTCAATAACTCAAGCTCTGGCATACCAGCAAATATATGCACACCAAACCAACCTTTAGAAAACTTTGTGTTTACAACTAAACTGACATTGACAAGTGTGCTTAAACAATTATTAAAGTTTGTCTACAGACCCATGTTTTTATTAATATTTATTTTATATGCAAACCAACTTTTTCTCTTTTCATCCCTATAGTTTGCATTTAGAAATTTGCTAATAGCAATATCAACGCCACCCTATTTATGCAAGGGTGGCATATTAGTATCAGAAAAAAGTATCTTAAAAGAAATATCATTATACGTATCATATCATTACAATAAATTATCTTTAATCAATTATAAATCAAATAACTTTAGCCTGTTAATATATTCTCGGAAATCAAACACATACTTTATGCATTCATTAGTTAATGCATCATGGAAATTAAATGTAGCGTTAAATTTCCTTTCTGTCTCACTTTGTCCGTGTGGGAAATTAATTTAAAGTTCAAGAAATGCATTAAAAATACTACAAGAGGAAATTTAACTATAAAATAATTTTTATCACAATGAATGTATACGCTATGTTTTGGTCTTACGCAAATTTCCTGAAAAAGATTGACGTGCTCTTACATTGCGTATATTTCAAGTACATTTATGAACATATGACGGACATAAATCTGCTATTGTAAAAGTTCATAGTTAAATTTTGCTGCCATATGTATAATATGAGGAAAGGAGAGTGATATTTGTAAAGTTAGCGAAACAAAATCTGTGAAGGTTGTCAAGAGAGTCGACAAGCGGCTAAGGTCGCATGGTATCATCCTCATCATCTGTGAATGGTTGAGTCACATAGCCTTCCTTTTGTTGCGAATCGTCGAACCATTGAGCGGAACTTAAAAATTCATTTCACTTACACCCGACCAAGCAATTCTTTGAAAGCTTGATCAATACCCAAGAAATAAAACTTTCTTTGAAAGCAAATACTCTAAATCTGTCAAAACTCTTTATGTTCAGGAGGAATTCCGGGGCGCAATAAGAATATGACTTTTTATTGTTGATGCTCGTAAGGCAATGGTGGTAGGAGAGGAACCAGGGTAGCTTCTAAGCTTCAGTGGGAAGAATGGTGACATGATGACTCTGACGGTAATATGCAAAGAAAGAAGTCTGGGCATGTATATGGAGCAAAGCCGCTATCACTCGACAAGAAATGTGTCTCTGATAGAGATATCCGTGGGAGATGGGTAAAGCCGGAGGAATATTGTAGTGGTGGGATGAATGGATGTTTGGTAGGTACGGGAGAACGGAGAAAGTGAAGCTGATCTGAATTCCCTCTGCTCCTTCAACTTATTCTGTTTAGCATCCCACTCCACTCTCTCCAGTTGCCCTTCTCATCTTGTAACAACCACAAAATAAAATTGACAATTTAAATAGAGCTGTAAATCGGAGGAGTGAGTTCACATTGTTCACTTTCTTTACAACATCTTTTTTCCACTGATGTACGTTTTTGCTGTAAATGTTTGTTCACAAATAACACTCCATGTTTACCCTCTGCTGTGAGAGATCACTGAGGGTATACGTATTGATGACAAATATTGCATACAATAAATGTATATGTGTATAAATGTATACATTATATATTGCAGTGTATTTCACAACACCCTTTAAAGATGTGCTATATATTATTTTGTAGAGATTATATTTATTTGTAGCAAATAGGCTGTCCATCGCACAAAGAGTCATACGCATTTAACTGGATGTATATGTATTTGTATGTATATGTATGTAGTGGAAGTAGGAGGAAGAAAGAGACATCATAATATCGTGAAAGTAGAAAGTGTGTGTATTAGAATGCTAGGCTTTCCTTTGATTTCAAAGTTTGCTATTTTCATGTAAAAGCTGACATAAGATTTAGTTGGTTCTAAGAAAACCGGCATGACGTTCCAGCAGCGTAAAATACGCGGGGAACTGGAGAGTGAAAGATAGGCGGCGAGCGAGGTTGATGTAATCGTAACATAACATAATGTTGACTGTAGGCATACTACTAGTGATAGCTCTGTTGGTCATAAAATAGTAGAAATAGGAGCAGACACGAATAGAATGGATGGAGTACTAGTACTATTGGCTCATCATCATGGGAAAAGCAACGGAAAAGAATTTGTCGTAGTTCAGAAGACTTTTAAAGGGGAAAATAAACATACAAAGAGAGACAGAGAGAGAGAGAGAGAGATCGAGACAGAGACAGAGAGAAATACGAGAAAATGAAATAAAAGAAGGACTGGGTGCGAGTTAGCTCTGAAGCAGTGGGTAGCATAAATGATAAAACAGCTCGAAATTTTTTCATCTTCTAATTGAATTAGACCGAAAAGAGATCATTACAGATTAAAATGGGAGAAAAAAGTGATCAAAGCGGGTGGTAGTAAAAACAGAAAAGAAATTAAAGCAAATCCTAGGAGTAAATCAGTGTCTGGAATAAGAGCCCGTAAGAAACGAAAAGGGACAAGGCAGAGGAGGCAGTGCTGGAATGAATTTCTCTATAAGGTCTCTCTCTATAAGTCTCCGTCCTATTTCCAACAACATCATTCCACTCTCCTCCTGTATATAACCACTTGGTTGTAATTTGTATAGGCGCATGGGATGGGACGGAACAAACTCTCTCAGACGGCAAAACTCTCTTTACTCTTTGTGACTAGCACACGATTAGATACATACATTGATGTGCATATTACTCCTCGCTCTAAGGACAAAGTGGAGGCTGTGTCTTAGTCGCATATAATGTATAATAGCAAATGACTGTGTACACACACTGCACACTCAAGACACAGCAGACCAAATCAAGACAGTGTAACCATCTCAAACTATAAAAATATATAAATCAGAAAATTATCGCATTTAGTGTAGAAAGAGGAATAGGGCAGAGAAAGAGCATCTACGCCCATATTTTTCGCAATACAGAAATGATGGTATTACATTGCTCTGTGAAGATAGTGAAAGTTCTGAATTACCCAGTCAGTGTAGCAAAGCACTAACCCTTACTAGCTTTGGCTTATATTTACTCTGTATACTTTACAAATACAAGTAATAATATACCTATCACCCAAATAGGTAGTTATATTGTTATTCCGCTCCTCCCGTCTTCGTCTTCCGTTTATATACACTTCACTACAACTATTTTGTCTTGTTTTCTATGTGGATGCTCCCCATAAACTTTTCCTAAAGACGCAACAGAAACACACACAGAGTCCCCATTTTATGTACATATGTATTTACTATGTACAACAAACATTAGAAATACAAGACTTAAACCTTTAGTGATAACTTCGTTTTGTATTTCACAATTTTTTCTTGTACTCGTCTATAGAGAAGAGTACAAGGAGTTTCACCAGTGTTTCATTACTATTGCTGTATAAATACATATAGACACTGTGTAGAAACCTTAGTGCAAACTTATTACGTGGCTGCCCTTACGATTAGGTAGCTACTAGAGAGCAGTGACTTGGAGATATTATTATACGACTGCTAAGTATACTATACAAATAATGACATAAGATTTACGTATACAAAAAACGAGTCTCTCTTTCTCTGTGTTTCAACTACAAAGATGGCTTCTCATAATTCATGTTCCTTTTAAATAACTTTTTCATCGAAACAAATTAACGAGAAAAGAACAAACGCAAATTTAACAAGATAAATCATCATGTTTTCGAGAATTCGCGATGCGTTTCGTCACCCCCTCCTTCCGATTCCCGTCTGCTCTAAGCTCATTCCATTCTAATTTATTCTGAGCTTTATAGCTATAGCATTCACAATTATTTGTATCCCTTTCTGCATAGTATCGGACATAACTATCATGAGGAGCCAGGGCCAACTTGTGCTCTGCCTTCATTCCAACTTTCATTCTTTTTTACCATGACAGTTGTTGTACGAATACTCTAAACGACAATTGCTCTTTACTACACAAAATTCTCTTCTCTTATTACAAGTTACTCCATAAATTCTTCGTCCTGTATAATCGAACTTATGTGTGCATGTTCAACTTTGAACATTTGACTTTCATTGCTTGTCTACGAAAGAGAATTTTAATTTTCTCCTAACTTCCCTGCAGCGACACAACGATGCAAATAACTCTGCTGAAGCAATTAGTTGTAAGTTTTAACACACCATTGCATACTTTTTGTATTTATTTATGTCCACAAGTAAACACACTTGACATTTAATGTAGCACTTACAGCTTCAACTCAACTCTAATCATTTCTCCTCTTAATGACAAAAAATAAGAGTCATTCAAAATACCACCTCTTATTTTAGCCCAGCAAACGCTCTTGTGAAAGCATAATTAATGGACCCAAACTTATAATTTCATGATTGTCTTCTTCGGGGTGCATGAACCAATGAAAAAGTAATCAACCGCTGATGCCATAGTCTGATAAAACTCCAGCCATAAAAAATGATTTGTATTGCACAAGATACGGAATTGGATTACATATTTTAATCTCCTGTGATCTACACCTGCTCTACAATTAAAGTGTTGCTACTCCCTATACACACACACTTTCACTATCAAAGTCAACACTGTGAATATACCACATAGACACAAATATACACATAAATCATTCATTAAATTCAACCAATGAATTTTTAAAATGATGAGTAAAATTTCATAACTATTTTTGTCATTCATAACTAAGCCACATCATTATAAGGCGCAAACATTAACAATAAAAGTCAGCAATTAAATTGACACGTGTATTATATAGTCAAATTGTACTTAGCACTCAAAAGGTAACTAAATTAGCATAATTAATTTCGTAGAATTATTGCAATATTGTTACTAAGTGGATACCTTCTGGTTAACATTAACATTCAATACCTAATACAGGAGCTATAGCTAAGTACTACTGCAATTCAAGGAGCAATTATACTTTCCTTGAAATTTCATGTAAAACCATGTGAAATTATTTTAGTACTATTGCATTGAATTGAAGTATCTGCACGTGCTATGAAAGTGGAATGACTATAGTGTAATACAATAAATAGCTTCTGAACAACATTGAATGCCTTTGAGAAAATAAGGAAAATTTGGAGACGAGGAAACAAGAGAAATAGAAGTTGTAGGTTGAAATCGTATATGATTGTAGCGACTGTATTCGAGTGAGCCCATAGCTACTAAATATCTTGAGAGGGTCTATTGAGATTGGTTTGGAGTTGAGTTAGATTAGTAAATGTTGGAATGTTGAGAGTGCGGTGTTTGTAGGTGGTAGGTTTTTAGTTTCGAATTCAGCTATACATAGGTAGAGAGTGATGTTGACTGAGGATAGTTAAATGTTGGCTGTGAGAATGAGAGGGATGTGTATGTGAATGAGAACAGTTGTTGGTGAGATGGTCGTTGGTTTGGGTTGGGATGGAGAACGGGAGGTTGTTGTAAGAGAAAGTTGGAAATGAAACGTAAGTTGACACATTGAGAAACCGCAAACCATTGGAGGCAATTGGGAAAGAGGTAGGAAAGGTATGTCCGCCTTGTGAAGGAACACCTCAGAGAATTCTTCATGAGAGTGGAATTCCTAGAGCGAACTTTTGGCAGAGAGTGTTTGGCTCTCAAATTAATTAGAAAAAACTGGAGATAAGGGCTGAAGGAAGAAGGTGACTGTACATAAGAGTGGCAGTTGTAGTCGTGGCAAGTGCAGTGCTATATATTAGTACTAGTGGGGATCTGGGGAAGATTTGAGATGATAGGATGCTGGGGAAGAAGAAGAAGACGGAAAGGAAATAAGAAGTACAGATACATACAGATACAGTCAAACTCCGCTTCAAAGGAAACCAGAAAGAAACGACGCGACTTGGCTACAGAAAACAGACACACACAAAACTCTCAACTGCAAACTCCGAATTTCCTACAATCCTCTATATAGTTCTGGCAATGCAATGCAAAAGTGAGAGTGAGGCGAGACTTTGAGACTGTTTCACAGCAAAAAGACACGACAAGACCAACACCGCTACTTTTCTCGTGTGTGTCTATCACTCCCATTCTACTATACTGAGAAATGCAATGAAACACAATTCGGAGAGATGCAAAGTGAAGTTACGTGAGAGGATCCTGGCTCCTTGTTCAACTACTGTGCCTTACCATAGTGCACGAGTATTGCGTTGCACTGTGGGGACGAAGAAGAAGAGGCTGTAATAACATAACTAAAGATAAGTAGCTATGCATATCTGATACAGTTTGTTCGGCTTTCGTTTGGTTTATTACTACTTGACTTGTGCTTTCTTTCCATTCTCTAATACCATTTGTATGTACATGTACTCATGTAACTAATATGCAGTCTTCATTTCAAGTCGTCGACAACTTTTGTTTCCTTCGTGTATAACTGTATGCAAAGTGGTTATTGTGAAATTACTACTACAATATATAGCAAATATATAAGCACGGCAGTCAAAATGAATTTGTAGTTGTTGTAGTATGTATATAGGTAGGATATGTGTGGGGATGCGGGGGAAATGCAATGCAAAATACAATCCATGTCAAGGCAAGTTGGCCACGGAGAAGAGCATGGAGAGAGATGGAAGGAGGATAGATAGAGATAGATAGCCTATGTCTAGTACGTCTGTGTGTGTATGTAGGAGTGAGAGAGTAAAGTGGAGGAGAAAGAGAGAGAGAGCCCTTTGAAAAAAACCAAGTAATTAGATAAGACGGCACATAAAAATCGACTAATTATCAACCGGAGGGCCATCGAATATTAATGAAAAAGACCTGACGTCATAAGCAGGAGAAGCGAGGAGATAAGATAAAAACACGCTGTTCCCTTCCTAGTAGTTTTTCCATGGCTCTCTCACTGAAAGCTACATATATTTTTTGAATTTTTAATTGCACACAAGTTTGGATCGTTCATTTTCTCTTGTACGTCCCTAGTGCGTTGAGCCTTGCAATAAGAGTGATACCCGGCGGCCCTCATGGAAAATCCTCCTCCCAAATCATCATTACGGAGAGCGCGGATCCTCCAGCTCGGAGACCGTGCGATCTCTTCTCCTTTATCAACTCATCCAAAGACTCATCCCGTCCCGGCGACTCTCATCACAGATGATACTGAATTAATGATAGGTACATGTATAGGTAGTCCGTCCCCCAAAACTATCTCGCTCTCCTCATTATGATTTTCTAAGCCAAAAAGGATATGAGCCCGTTTAAAATATTCATTCCCGCTCCCACTTTCCGCCGTTCCTTTGCCTCACTTCTCTATACACTTTTTACCTATACAATACACACGCTACACGCTACCATCAACCAGGCTCCAGCTATGTACATTCATGAACAGCCAAAACCTTAGTGAAAACCCAAACCTACCTTCGTACTCCTACTATTTATAAGCATCTTCTATTTCTGGCTCCCACTTCATCCCACAACCACCGTACACTACCTACCACCACTCACTCCTTCCAGGCTAAAACTCTAAACGACTATCTCAACTATAATATCAGACAATTCATCTATTTATTCCTTCCAGTATAAACACTGACTACGTAAATAGCTATAGCACTACCCACTACTCCGTTTTTACCCTTTTACACTTTTACCTTACACTTACACACTAAACACACACAAACAAGACTTCAAACTTACATTTCCACTTTCCATCCTCCTACAGACTTTCTTTCCACCAAGCTACATGTACCTACCTATTGCGAAAAACAAACTACCTCTACATAGGTATCTCTACTATTTACAAGCTACGCAAATATACACAACAACATTAGTCAATCTTTCTCCATTTATTAGTCATTCCAATTTCATTTTCTATTGTAGAAGATATATACAAATAAATATATACACACACTCTATTTATTTTTATGCCCTAATTTAGCTATAAAGTGTAGCTTTTCATGTAATTGCAAAATAGCATATACATACAAAAACCACAAATCAATTTCCCATTTAATCAGTACAAATTAAATTTCTAAAGTTGTTCTGGCTAAGTGTTAAAACAAATACAATATTCTGCCACGTCCAGGATTTCGTGTCACTTTAGCTTTGAAAATAAGCGAAGCAATAAAATTCTGATGTATTAATAACATGAGATCAGGTAGAAATGTAACTATGTTGTGAGGCATTGAAATAGTGATCAAAATATTATTGTTTGCAAAGCAATGTAAAGCAACGGTGGAATAAAATACAATGGAGAGGGCTACCTACTAACAATAAGTAGCTAAGTACCTACTGTGTTATACGGGATAGAAAGAGTTGGAGCTATACAGAAGAGGCAAAAGGATGAAAATCCTTTACGTATGTTCCAGTTGCTTCCTTGTGTATTACGAATTGAATGGTTCACTGACTTTCCTTTGGCGTGCTACTCCCGCCTTGTGTGTGTATGTCCATGTATAGCCTGGATCCGAATTATAGTAATATGTCAGTAATAGCAATAGCATTCATACATAAAATACTTTCTCGTGCTCGTCTATACCTAGCCATAGTAGGAATATCACTAGCACTCACTCACTCTCAGCCCATAACTTACGAGGACTCTGGTCTCTCTTTTCCTCTCCCGCTTTTCATGCTCTCCTCAATATTCCATGGTTATGGGTCTATTACTATAGTCATATTCAAATATTGCAGCATTTACAATTCGGCGGATCATAACTGCACTCCGATCCGAACTCTCTCTGCTCGTCTCATTCATTGAAAAGGCAGAGGCAGTGGAGTGCTATTAGTAAAACTGATTACAATAGTACTGTGATGATATATAATAATAACAATGTATGTTTCGACTCCTCTCTCTCTCTTTGCACAATCTACATCACATTACTTACTCCAATCCAAACCTCACGCACAATGAAATGCCACTCCGACTCTTTGAATAATCGATTAAAATTAACCACATTGAATTAATCTCTGGTTGGGAATTTTGATCGTCTGTGTCTCTGTTCCACTAATAAATTATCGTGACATTTTTCCCCGACTGTTCTGCTCGTCACCAACCATTCGATGTTCAAACTCCACACAAATCTCCGATTCCATAATAACCAAATCTAAAATCCAACGCACACACTAATAAGATTGAGCTGAACAATCACAGACTATGTACTACGAGACTGTCTGACTTTAGCAATACACATACTTTTAGTGTAGTCTCGTAATGTGTAGTATGTGTGCCATGTCATGCACCATGCCGGCATAAACCTCTTTCGTTGTGAATAAATGTAGAGTTATGTATGCGTGCAAAGATAAATACGTAATAATGTTATTTTCTTCATAGTCTCAATCTCAATGCAAAATTTCTCATCTCTCTTTCCAACCAAACACAACTATAGTAGTCGTACACGAAATGCTCAACGCACATAAAACACACAACAGATCATCTCATAATTTCCATTCAAAATTCCAAATGCCACCAACGCATTTATTTGTAGCTCAGATATATCCAATATTATTGTTCACAGACCTATCTATATTATTTCTCTTGATTCGTACAACCATTCTTTCAATTTCTACGAGACTGACATTTTGTGTAAGTGGATACTTATTAGAATTCATATAATATTAAGCGTTCTGCATATGCAAACAATGGTGTGCTATTCAAAGTGTCTAGTTGAAATGAATCCTATTTATTGGAGTTGTAGCGTATTAAACTAAATGTTATACATATATAAAGGGATAATAGTATGAATGTGAGCAATTTGTTATGGTATATAGGTAATTACAACACAAATGTGCATGAGAGTATATGGCTAATGTCATCGACTGGTTTTAGCGCCATTTGGTTTTGTTGCTTTGCTTTTTGCATGAGGAAAGATTGATTTTTGGCCTAGGAAAAGGAAGCGATGGAAACTAAGGTTTATAAAATAGTGTTGTAGTATTTATACAGGGAAAACATGCATTAATAAAAGAGATGAGGATGAGACACGAAGAGAAAGGCAAGTTTGGGAACACTATGTTTACTTGGGTTCATCACTGTAGATGGAATCTGATTGAAGAGAGAAAACAAGACTAAGCTCAGTTCAGTCGTCGCCTACATTACAAGTTGAGAGGGAAATATTAACAACCCGAAAAGATAATATTATTATATTTATTTTTACACAGACTTATAGGGTAGACACTGTACAGTTGTGTATTATTGCATAATATTTGAGAGTATAGCAAAAGGTTTGCTACAAGTTTATGTGTCTTGACTTCTGTAAGTTGTGGATGTATATATACTTACATAGTAGTTTCCTTTGAGAACAACAACACATGATTCAATAAGTCTTAAAAATATTGGCAAAGCATCACCGTCCCACGCCACGGGGTTTTCATCCCAGAATTATTTTGTTCTCTGAAGCTTTTCTCATTTGCAAGCTCACTCTGGCAGAAAAATACGTTTATTGCCTTAAATCTGTCTCTTTCCTCACTTCCCCACCATGCTCCTCTCTTCTCATTTCATCTACTTTGCTTAACTTTCCTTTCTGCCAGCACTCCGACTCCTATTTCCAAGATACCCGTGTGCATCCAATCCAATCCAATGACAATCTTACAACATACAAGCCGTAGCGTCAGATTTGTACACGTCCTTCGCTCTTGTCACACTACCACCACATAGAACAACGAACAAACTCAAGACAAGAAACCCATCACAGTCTTAGAGCCACCAAGGTGCATATACAGCCTACAAGATAGACACACAAGAAGGATATACAAGAAATGTCTCGACTCAGGAGGAGAAGAACTAGACGGAATATGTATAGCAGTGTAATGAAGTAGAGAAAGAGGAGGCTGGAGCTGTGTGCGATTTACTTACTTAAACTCTATCCAAGTGTACTCAACTACACTCTCACTACTTGGCTTTACTCAACGCCCGCTTTGCCTCTGCTCAGCACCGCCAGTCAACAGAACTCATCTCCTCATGCCTGACTCATGAAGCCTCATCTAATATCATCATCAACCTCTGTGAAACTGGAGGTGTGACCGCACACTTTAATTTTCTATCCTTTCCTCCTAATTAAAATCTATCTGGGCAAAGTGATCATCTTGTGCCACATCACATTCACGCTTCTACTTTCAACTTATAACCATTGAACCGCAGTGGCTGCTAAAAAGACAAACGAACAAACACTTCCTTCGTCTCCGCCACTTCCAGGCCTAGTCCTATGTCCTACTCTTGCAAATACTCCTAGTGCTACTCCTCCGAATACTCCTACTCAGACTCCCTTTACTTTCTTTCGTCTTAGCAATGTGCTCCATCCTATTTAGCATAATACAAGACAAAGATGAAAGCACTCTCCTTCTTTTACTAGCGTCTTTACTCAACATATTATACCAACACTGCCACTCTCCATGTCTATAATATTCACAAAGTATATTAGCACCAGTCCACTCCTACTCACTACAACCCAAACACAAATGCGTCTACTGAATATTAGATACAACTCTCAACTACATACACAACACACCACCTACTCATTCTTATCTATATTCTACATCCCAGCACACCGAACTATGCAATCATATTCTCTAACTTTATATAAACATAATATCGCAATACATCCGGTGTTGCCAACTGAATTTAGCAACAAACATTCAATCAACAAAAAGCACAGTATTCAAAAAAGTTACAATTTTTTCACTTTTCCTAAAGTAATTCTTCTATACTACAGTCCTATTGGTTAAATACAAAGTGCGTGTGTAAAAAAATAATCTTTAAGATGATCACTTTTCAATTTTTTGCTTACTTTCGTTGTTTTCATCGTCTTTGTATAGAAAGTTTTATAAAGTTTTCTCCGTTTCTTTCATTTTCTTGCTAAATGTAAGTATTTTCAATTTAATGTATGTGTATATACCTGAATGTAATATTGTATTCCATAATATTGCAGATAAGTTATTGTATTGTCTTATTTGTAATTGCATTAATTTATATTATCTTTTCGTGTGCTATAGGAAGCTTTAACATTATATATAAAATTACTATAGGTCTGAGAAAGTGTTTTAATGCAATCCTTTTGTCTCATTTTGTATTGCAGCAATGTGTTTGTACATCCTTGCGAGTTGTCGCTTTAATCTCATTCTCATGGACGGGGAAAAGGAGAAGTGTGAGGACTACGACTAAGGGCAACGCGGAGAGGGGTTATGACAAATGTGAAGTCACTCGGGACGCTGGTACAGATAGAGCACCACCTTTCTTCCATGAAACTCACATGACAATCTGCGAAAAAGTTAACACTCCGTGAAAGATACAACCCAAGACCATTTAACACGAGTCAAGGTGTGCATCATTTGATCAAGACGTCCTGTCATCCCATCCCTCTTGAGATATTCTCCCCGTCACTCTTTTTTCATTATCATTTATCAACGGATATTAGCCACAAACCAGGGAACTACCCTCTCGGCTACCCAACGTTGACTTCAGATTAACCTCTTACACAAACAAGACACTCATAAGACACCATCAACCCACCAACCAGCCTCCAACCCATCACCACACCCTCCCGCTCTACTTTTAATACTTCATTCCATGCAAATTACTCTTAACCATGTCCGTCAAATCCCATCTCCCGCTAATAAAACACAAAATGCTTCCAACTCACTTTCAAACCATTCCTCCACAAACTTTCTACTTCTTTCACTCGACATATTGTGTATGAGTGTGTGAGTTGCATCCATATGCCTATATAACCCTAACCCCTAAACATCCTCACTTTATAACCCAAAGATCCTTCAAAGAATATAAACCGAATCACCCATCTAACCATTTCTCCGAAAAACCAAACAGTTTCGGTCAACTGCAAATCCTTCCATGTGCCACTATTCCTTGTATAACTATAAGGCTTTCTTTCTCTGAGTACAAGTTCACCAACATTTTCTCCGACTCAATCAGATATGAATACATGTTTCTCTTTACATGTACAAGTCCCACTCACTATTTATACCAAAAGCAGCTTCGAGTCCTCGTGCTATGTATATATATCATCGTCCCGGATTTTATGGCATTAATACTTAGACAATCTCTCATTCTAATGTACTGGACCCCTCCACCACCTTTTCTTGGAATGTGCATTATTACAAGAAGTATGTATTGTTATTATATAGACTGATAATAAGATGGGTTAGGAATAAACGGTATATTTTGAATTATGAGTTCAAATCTATGAATTCAGTCTCGTTTCGTTGCGTATAGAAGAAAAGAAGCCAAAAGGCATTTGTTTCTCAATCAGTATGTCCTAACGTTAAATAAGTTCCTAGAATGTTATATATACGTTGGGGCAGAACGCGTGTGTTGAGATACGCAGTATAAGTACTGGTAGAAAGTGTGGATGTGCTCCTGGTGGTCTTTCCTTCCATTTCCAGTCTATTCAAGTGTGCAATAGAAACTTTATTAGGAACTCATTAATTTTCTGGGGCATTGAGTTTGGAAACGGAGAAAGAGAATGGAGAGCTCGGAAAAGATACAAACCGTGTACTTATGAAAAGGAGAATAATGACAAGTGTTAGGAGGTCTCCTTTAATAAAGTGAAGAGGGGAGAAGAGAGAAAAAATAACACACAGAGTGTACGAACACTTATACAGTGGCAGGAGTGCATTAGCCGTGGTATGTAGACTTAGGACGTGTTTGCTGAGAGTCGAATATGGAACGTTTTGGTTTGGAGTTGGGAGTTTGGAGGAAGCGGAGAAAATGAGAAAAGAGCCCAGAGGAGAGACGGTGATGATACGAAAAGGTGGAAAGAACGGGCAGAGCACCACACCAGGCAACACGGGAGTGTATAGGTAGAAGTAGTGGGAAAACGGAGAAAGTGAGAGAGAAAAGAGGCCTGTAAAGCAATGCAAAGCAATGTAAGACAAGAAAAGGAAGGGAAGGTTGTTAAAGTTGTTCCATACACAAACGGTGGGGATGAAGACTAAAGAAAGTTGTTGTAGTGTTGGAGGAGCGGAGGTTGGTTCGTACATTAAAGGCTACAGTTGTGGGTTGAGGAATGAGCATGATTATCTTTGACGTGTTGGAGAAATATATTTTTTCTAATTGCGATATTAATTAACCCCGACTGTAACCAGGCAGAATGAGATGCACACGAAGGAGAATGTGTGTGGAAGAGAGAGAGAAACAGACAGAGAGAGAGGGATATATGGGATATGGAATAAAGCGGGAGGAGAAATAGCGAATAGAATGGCAAAAGTTTTTTTCGCTCCTCTCCCAGATAAGCAATTATTTATATTCTATGAGATAAGCATGGCTACCCCAACTACTGCTCCAGCTACAGTGCTCCTATCGTTATAGCTCAACTAAATACATTCATTATATAACTACAGTTATTTCTACTAGCTATGGCTTTTAGCATCCGCCGAGTTGCCGAGAGCTGACTATATGTAATATGTAGTGCTGGGAAATCTTATAGATCTACATAACTACCACAACGGATGATATAGTTAGCACTATTACACAATCTGGACTACTCCTACTTACGACTCATACTTGTATGACTCTCCGACTCGACACCAAGGTACTTCTTCAAAAGCTTTGATAACAATGGCAACCAATTCATTTCAAAACTTGTACAGTTACGAAAAACTTGTCACGAATTACCAAATTTAAACTTGCCGTTGAGCCTGCTCCGCATGTTTTGCCCTCATTTTGCCATGCATCTTTCTTTCACATATATTTTCCACGACAATCTCTTCTGCACTAATGTATAACTGAGATAATTTCAAAAAATTAAAACCCATATCCTTGACTGATACTCTTTAACGAAGGAACCCTCTTCTCACTATTTCTCTTTTTCTGTCTAATACTTGGCTCTAGGAAATTTAGTCCCAAGCAATAACACCAACTCGCGATATCAAATCTTAAGTGGAAAACATCAAATGAAAGAACGTCTATTTTACACACTCAATGCTATATAGACACCAAACACGAATCATGAAAAAAATGCATAGACATTTTTCTACATACATTCTTATAGCTATAATAGTATTCGGCCATAGTTTTATAATTCCACAAACTAATAACAGACCTTCCAAATGGTGCTTCAGACCTTGGACCATTTTTACATATAAATGTCCATAAACTCAAACCTAATTATTATTAACAAAACTTGAATCGCTTATTCTAATAACGCTAATTATTTTTATATGTAAGCACTGTGAAAATCATAATTTGATTTTTCTATACACTTATGTGATTGGATGTTTTCTACACACTGTGCAAATATCTTTTTCACTTAGTCATTCGGTGATATTGTTTCAGACCAAATTTCCATATCTTTGCTACTTTGTTTTAAACATCTCTCCTTTCATTCCCACCCTGCTGCGTTTGCTTTACTTAGTCTTGTCTTTCGTCCGTGTATAAGATTTCTCAACTCCTTCATAATATCATAGAAAATAATACTTTCTTTACAAGTCACCAAAAAAACTTTATTTTCCTCACTGGTGCACTCTTTTGACTTTCTTTCATTCCTTTCATTCTCGCGTCGTCTTCCTAACTAACATGAGCAACAGCAAAAACTTTGTTTCAACCATTTCGCCATTTAACCAATTTTTATTCATCAACTCATAACATTAGGATTCATAAACAACATGACTCTGAAGGAGCATAAAAACTCGACGCTAACCAATCCCATCATTCAAGTCGACATCACAGTCCCCCTCTGCAACCCAAATTTATTTTACTCTTCATATTCATTTGCTAAAACAAAATGTGTCTAGCATAGGTGTTGTAATAATAATAATAGTAATAGTAGTAGCAGAAGAAAATTGGTCACATTGCATAACAATCCTTTACCAGCACTACACTTTTTTTGAGCATTCACAAAAAAAAGATCACAAACTAAAAAAATCATTCAATACATTATATTGTACAATTTTTTCATTTCGCGCCTTGAAAAACTAATTAATAATTACTGACTTAATTATTTAAATTATATTATTTATTTCACACGAATAATTTTTCATAAAACAGATAATACATTTGTGATACTAAAAAAGGAATGTTTCATTGATCTGGATAAGAGTGAAAATATCAGTAGGGAGAAATGAATTGCTACTGCGATGAGAACAAAGTATCTATGCGTATAACCTTCATGAAAATCAAGTCCATGGACTCATGCAGTATTTTACAGCCAAGAAGGAATGGGGAAGGTGAGAAACTCATAAGCAGTTGGGACATCAGCAGAGAAGAAAATTGAATCACACGCAGAGCCATCTTTACGCAAGGAAAGCAAGGCGAAAGTTGAATTACGTATTAGCCGTAGTGTAACTGTTTATGAAAGTAATAATATGATTGAAGGGAAAATGCAAGAAAGTAAAAGCACTATGAGTCCATGAATTTGACAGACACATTCTCCGAGCACAGTGAACTTATTCCAGAAAGAAAATTCCTGGAATAAGTTTCTCCCATGACAAAAGGAGTTAAATATAATATGTAAATTATAATGCGGCTGTGTGTGGCTAGAATAATGCAATACAAGATACATCCAAAACTCTGCAGAATTTACAATCTTAACATCAACCACCACCACCACTTGTGAAGCTTGGAGATTTTATCTTTTGTTTGAAATCGTCATTGTACACTTAAAAGACTTAGGACATTTCAAGCATTCACCACTAGAATTGGTTTGTCTTTGCTGCATTATACTAAATTGCTTCGACATTCAAACAGAAATACTTATTTCACGAGCTATATCCCCCTGCCTTGGAAAAGATGTCAAGAAATTATCCGGGATGGAAAAGACATGTCTAAATAAGAATGGATAATGTGTGTAGCATTTAAGTGGACTGGAGAAGAAGTGAGTAAAATAGCCACAGCACCCAACTCACCCAAGTAGATGTGAAACACAGGAAAGAAAAGTCTGAATGTAAACAGACTGAATGCAGGCAACCTGTAGTATTTAAGTGAGCAGGATAATGTTGAAGAGACATTGGCATGTCAAAGGCTTTGTACAAATAGAGCTGGACTACTACAGTATACAGTTTAATAATGTTCATAATATCAAAGAGGCTCTAGAATTCGACTCTCCTTTAAACAGCAAATACAAATACACCTTTTCACAAATGAACTTCTTTGTTCTAACAACTAAAAAACAAACTACCTGCATGCGTAACACAACCATAAGTTAATACCTGCCTGTATCTATAGCTGTGATACTAAATAATTAGAGAATGCGAAAGTATTAAGTATAGAATCCGTAGGTACTTTAACAAGACTTGAGACTACGGTTGTGGAATTTGATATTTGTAACGGTGACGAAACGTCTTGGATCTTCTAGCAGGTATAATATTGTGTGGTAAAGTGCTAGGCTCAAGTGAAAGAATGTTTGTGTTATACATTGCATAAAGCCTATTGTTACTTAGTGCAATTCTACAGTATTTACATAGTGAAGTTATTTGGTTGTTACAGTCATAGTAGTCCCCATAAGTTATCTGCATGTAAGTATACAGATATAGACAAGAAGGAAACTTTCTATATTAAAAGATGAGAGGGAAAAGCAACAAATAACTCAAACGTATGCACACTGGAGTGGTAGTAGGAGTCTTAGTGAGAGTCTCGCACTAATAGAGTACAACAAAATACAAAAGTGCTAGTATTCACATAAACATTCTTCATGTAGTAGTAGTAGTAGTAGTAGTAGTACATAGTAGTAGCTACCTAATGCATTATTCCTACGCTGGGTGAATAGTATCGGTGAAAATGGAGAACGGTGTGGTATAGTAACTATATATTCATTTATGTGAACACATTGCATAACATTATATTGAGTAATAAGGAATATTTGAATGTGCATATTTAGGTAGAGACACTGTTCATCCACACGTATATGCATGCAAACAGAGCAATATACAAATACAAGTTTTGTGCAGTTATATTAATACATAATATAGGTATGCATCTAGAGTAGTGCTTGTATTATGCAGATGGTATTGGATATTAGAGTTGTATGTATGCATGTGCCTACTAGTGACATATCTGAAGATGTGTTTTAGAAGTGGCATTAGTATATTGTAGTATGAATGTATGTGTAGTATGCATAGCGGTAGTAATAGATTAGATGGATCGTAATTGGGGAGTGAAGGCTGAGCTGTGTGTAGTAGTCGCATGTCGCAGGAATGTAGTAAGTATATGAAGAGAATGGATTCTCTTTGTTTTTGAGTGTGGTGCACATCCGAAAGTGTTATGATATATGTAAAAGCATGAGTCAGAGAGAAATATTGTCAATAATTTAAGAGTAGAGTAGTAGAAGACTGAGGAAGACAAGCGTCAGAGAATGATACAGAAAATGTTCTGCATAGAGAATCAATGGCTAATATGAGTGGAGAGATGCGGAGCGAGAAAGATGCAAATGTAGTAATGGATCTGACTCTCTCTCACTGTCTCTCTCTCTCTCTGCCTCGCTCTCGTGTCTCTTGATTTTTTGTAAATACAACCCCGTCGTTTCTCACTTAGATTCAAGTTCCCTCTTTTATGTGATCTCCCTCCCGTCATCCTCCGATGGAACCCATAAGCATCTCTCTCTAGTCTTTTGATGCCGATAAATCACCTCATTAAAGGAAAACACAGACCTAAAGAGCACACTGTCGTCCTTTCTCCCAAGTCTTTCAATGTTCTCATGTCCTTCATATCTGAATGCACTCCAACTCACGCGTCTCCGTCCGTACAAATACTTCGAACTCACTTCACTTTCCAGACTTTACTTCGCGGCTTCAGTCTCAAACTCTTTCTTCTTCAAATACTCACAACCTACAACCTACATGCCGAATACGCACATTCCCACTCCCAGTCACTCTCTTTCATAACTGTTTACATCTCCGTCTGCCCAACTCCTGACTCTCACTTTATCACGCAACCCGTCTCTTCGAATCATACGTAATGATAATACTTTTCCTTCACCATCCCAATTCAATCCAAACAAATTTTTCCTTTCACTTACATATTTATGTCTGTCTTTTCTCCCAATTTCATTTAATCGCTCCTCTCACTTTCAAAACAAAAAAAAACATGTTGAACACTCCATTTAACCCTCAAACTCTTTTATACACTCTTCTTAAATTCTTTACTTCACTCCCATACACTAGTACTATATTATGAAACCAATTTCTCAGTTTACTGTATCAAATTTAAACTGCCAATAAAATAAAAAAATTATACAGCGACAAAATTATTAATGTTAAGGACAAAATTATGTAATTTATTAGCTGACTGATAAAACATGGCACAGTAAATAAATACGAGAAACGAAAATAAGACGAAAGAGTCATTTATACAAAATATTTAGCCCACTACTAAATGTAAAAAACGTTTACACTATGTAAGACATAAATAAATGCATGTCTGTGTCTCCCTTATGTGCAATGACAACATAGCACAATCTAATTCTGTTTGAGAGATAGTCTGTAATACAATCATGCAGTACATTATGTCATGCATAATAGGGGAGGATGACTACGCAATGGGAGGAATCTATAAACCAAAAGACAATAATCGGATACCAATGTATTTTTATCATAGCATAGCAATCGTGTAACTCGCAGTCTACTCGCGAGTCGCAAGTTCTTCATAGTTTACTAATGCTTTGTATAGTGAAATAGTGGTGTAGGGCCTACATGGAAAGCTATCAGGAGCAATAGAATGTGGAAAGACGATGGGGGCACTTTAATGCCAATAACACAATGCCACTCCTGCTTTCCCAGCCAACTACTCGGAGAATGCTCTTTTCCATGCTATGGTGGTGTGGTGTAGTCGGTGTATAGGAAATTATTTGAATAGGAAGCAGGATAACAACCATGAACCTCCAAATACGGAGTATTAACTCCTAGGTTTGTGGATGCTGATTCTGGAGGATTGTAGAGTGCATTGAGTACAGTATTTACTACTCTACCACTGCAGTCTGTAATGAAGACGGAGACAGGGATAATACTGAGGTACAATGGGATTAAAATGAAACTATCGGGCGACGAAGGAAGAAATGGGATTTACACAGGCATGCAATTGCACGAGAGATACCAATAAATTTAAACAGTGTTTGGCTATTTGGGAGGCACTGGAAATAAAACAGCCAAAGTACAAGAAATTGACATTGAAATTGAAAAGGCATTCAAACTTCTCGCCGTTTTTATGGCAAGTTCTATAAATACAGCTTTTACAAATACAGCGTGTCTCGGTAAATGTACAATGCATTTGTTTGCAAATATTCGCTACGTATAAATGTAGCATGTATTATTACAGTGTATCTAACTGATTTCAAAAGAGACGTAAAAGGGTTCCCACTTTACGATTCTGAGTCGCACATCTTGTACAAATCTTTTAGGTCTCTCAAGGAAAGACCTTTAGCAACGAAATGCACAAAGATGATTTAAACGTTCTATAAGAAATTTCCTGTACATTTTTAATGTAGATATTTATTTTAATTTGAAGTTATTATAGTCTTGTTAGGATAAGAAGGATCTCAAAAACCCTGAGGCGTTGCAAAAAATACAATAGACTAATTGTGTTATTAACAATAGCCTATTGTTCTTGTTGGCGAGGCCTTTAGGTTTTTGAGATTCTTCTTATCCTAATAGGACTATACTAGAATATCAAAATATCTACCCTGTTTACGATATCAGAATTTTGCAATGCAGAATTTTAACAATAATTATTGGAAATAACCATTAAAATCATTTTTGCATGTTATAGCAAGTGATAAAGACAAAAAGCAGGTGTCTAGCATTAGAAAAATATAAATTCTATAATTTTTATTTGTCATGCGCAGACATACAATAACTAAATTCTGAACGTCGTCTATAGATTTTACTACTGTAGTCGTTTTGCTCTTATTTGGTAGTACTGGTGAAGTTAACAATGAAACGGTGGACGTCACCGAAGAGTTGTATTTGTATTGTAAGGATTTCTGTTAGTTTTGCAGTATCAACTATTGCTGTAGCAGAGGAGGCACTTGTCTGTATTTATGTACATAATATTCATTCGTATTTATAGCCGTAAATGTGTATAAGGAAGGTTATTGTGTATTAGATGTATCTGTGTATGGAAAAGTGTATAGTGGAGAGCTGTATCTTTATCCGGTGAGACTGGAAGAGGAATGGGGTAGTGAGTAACAGTACAGTATTTGAATACGAAATTCGGCAGATGAATTATCTGGATAGCTATATTAGCATTACTACATAGGAATGACTGGTGTATGGTGGGGACGAGGTATTCGTAGACTATCCCACAGGATTATGACAAAGGGATCATAATAATACTTTTGAGAGAGAGAGAGAGGAGCGGAAGAAAAGGATAACAGTTAAGAAAAGTCTGTGTGTGCGGATCGGTAAAGATTTTGGAATGAAGGAAGAAGAGTCATATTTCATGCAAGTTATTCACTCTTTGCATACTTATACATAATAGTTGGCTCACATATCTCTTATGTACTGTGTACTCGTCCTAACTCCGAAAAGAAGGTATGTTACTTTACGTACGTTCTTGACTCAGGACGATCTATTATATGAGTTGATGTTTTTGGTTTCTTGCATTTAGCTTGTCGCTCTCTCTCCGTCTTCCTTGAATTGTTCAATGCTAAACTTTTGTATGTGTTGTACAGCCACCACTGATATATGCAGAAGTGTATCCTATACATTTTAAATAGAGAGAGAGACCTATCTAGTAGTTTTACTGATGGTGATGGCTGTTACTCTTTTTGCTTGTTGTTGATACACATACTAAGCAGTAATGTGTATAAGAAGCTCAACTCGTACGAAAACCACCCAGCGCAAAGTACGCGTAATAAAACAGAAACATCTTTAGATGTGTTGGAGAAATTTCCGATATATCTGTGTGAGTGCACATGTAAATATTTGTATTGGGTATAGAATGCTGTGATGGCACTAAGGCTATTACTCTATTACTATGCCCTAGTGTAAAGAGACATGAAAGCTGCAGTAAAATACACACACAAGATGAAGAGTTCGTTTTTAAGTTAACAGAAAAGTCAAAGTCAAGTGACGCTCTATAAGAATGCGACACACAACTGCAAAATGCAAAGTTGAGTGTGTTTGAGTATAGTGACATATATTATAGACAAGGAGAGGAAGCAGAATTTTCAAGTTTTCAAAGAGTATCATTCGTGAGGCAGTAGTGCAACGTTGTGGAAATGATATGGGAATAGGTAGCTAATAATATCTTGAGATATTTTGTAGTCGTAATGTAGACACAAGAGTTGATCTACTATTAGTTGGTGGAGCAGTGCCCTGGTAGTAGTGAGAGTAAAAGTATCTGTCGCTATGGGTGTAATGGGAGTAAATGGTAAATAGAAGTGTATAGATGCGGAATTTGAGAATTCGGTGGAGTGGTGTTGTTGTTGTGTGGCGTGCATGATGCTGAGTGTTGTTCTTTTTAGGAGAATAATATTATACTAATATTATGTAATACAGAAATATTATAGACGGGAATGCATTGGGAAGAAAGGCGGAGGAGGATGAGAAGCATGCAGGAGCGGTGGAATCCGACTAGATCGACTGATTCCGGCGCCCCACATAAGACAGATTAGGGACGCATGAAGGAGACAAGATGATTCCTCAGCTCGACCGGATTGTGCCAAAACGCAAAAGGCATTACGGTCTATTGACTAACAATATGCAAATATTGGATTGCCAGTGAAACTCCCCATCATCTGACTCTTTGTCGAGCCCCTGTCTTTCCATTAGATTGCTCTGTCTTTTGTCATTTGAGTTTTAAGCCACCCACCAACCAACGTCGATCGATCCACCCGAAAACCACCCAAAGGGATTCCGTCGATCACCAATATGCAAATTAGAAATGATGGTTTATGCGATATTCCAAATTAGCCCTGTCTTGCGTTTCTCTTGACTCTTACACACAAGACGTCTCTCTCCCACTCGTCCCGTCCACCATCCACACTTTCTCCGACAACCCGATACCCACAGCCACGACCCACCACACTCTAACCATATCGCCGTACTTTCAACTCTCCCATACATCCCGCGCCTCCACACCAACACTTCCAATACTATGTATCATGTATCTCCTACAATCTAACTCTACAACTCTTCCGTTCACGCATTAACCATATAATCCCAACTACCTTACTCTATACACTTCACACTGAATCACTCGCTCAGCAAACCAATAACAATTCTACATAAATTATCAACCTTCACTTCGTTCCCATATAATATAGCTACACTACGTACTACAAAGAAACACAGGAAACAGATATCAATTACTTTCTAATTCAAGTACCCACCTACTCATCTTCTTACAAAGAAATAAAAATTTACTAGCTATTTTAAACAGTCTCATATACTAAGAAATCGAATGCATGCAAAATTACACGTACAATGTATGTAGCACCATAGAGCACAATAATGCACATAGGTAGCTACATAAGAATTGTCTCCATATACATTTTCTTTAATAATGGATACAAATAGCTACATAGTAGCTGCCTACCTATGCATAAATGCAATAGGGTTCATTTGTTTAACCCTGTTAGAAATAAATAGCATGGAGTTGATTTCTTTATATCCGCTCTTGATACTGTGCTCGTATTGTTAACGTTGTTAGTGTTAGTGTCAGCAGAATGTAGCAGTGGAAAATAAAACATTGCAATTCAGTTAAATTATACTTGCATTCTATTTATGCGATAGTCAAAGTCATAGCGTAGGTAGTAGTGTAGTGTAGTTACGATTCTTACGATACGATACTGTGTGTGATACGAGTGTGCAAACTGACAATGAGGCTGATTCTGGTTAGGCGCAATGCAGCACTCTTCCAATCCAACGCGGACTAAGGAAAAATATGTATACACAGTACAACTACAACACTCCTCTCACTCCGAGTACACAAGCGGACCGACAAACACACACAAAAACCGAAAAGCTATAAAAGAAAGGGATATATATAGGAGAGTTGCTTGTATAAGATCTGTTCTTGACTCTGTGTTGTTGCACTCGGTGTGTGTGTGCTGACTGACTGCTGCTTATACAACTACTCCATTATAATATAATACAGATAGGTTTTCTGCGAGAGTAAGTGGGGATTGTAGTCATTTAATGTGTATACATGTAGCTATATACATTATACAATCATGTTCCCAACAACCTTAGAGCTCGTTCGTGTAGTGATGAATATGTGCAAACGTTGAACGGTACAACCGTTCGGTAAGTAGAGCAAGTGGTAAATGTTCGGTTTCGGATTTTTAGTTGGCACTTGGCAGCCTGCACCGTACACGTTTTCTCTCTGCCGTAACAAATGTACATAATAATATGCATTCCTAAATATACAACCAGTAGTAAGTCAATCAAGTCCTAAGTACCATGTAAGTGTTTAAGAACTACCATGACTTTCTAAATCTAGTATATGGCTACATACGTATTGCTAGATTGTCTACAATGCTATACCTACCTATTTTATGTAACGAGTCTCGAGTTACAGACAGTACTGTATAGCTGTGTGTTAATATCTTACCTATATTATATTTTTATTGAATGTGTAAAAAATTATGTAAAAAATCCTAATAAACATTGCTATATATTATTGTTAAATATATGCAGCAATATTTGCAAAATACTTGTAATTACATTTGGACTACTGTAAGACATAATATTAATGAAATGGCAAAAGAAATAAAGAAGAAGTATATAGAGGCTCAAGATTTGGGTTGATTCAGAATGACTATAGAGATTAACTGTTGAATCGAAAGCGAAAAGAATATAAAATGGTGTAGAGACGAATGTGTGTGGGTATGTATGTATGTATGACGGCATAGGAGGAGTATACGGGTCTGAAAGGGAAAGAGCTAGAGGTAGGCAAGTATTGAAATTATATTAAAGTAGAAGGAAAGAAGGAGTAATGGTTCAAGTCGGATACGGCTGGAGTTTTAGGTACACGGGTGCATAGGGTTGGTATGAGCAATTGAGGAAATTTTGGGTTAGAAAGCTTATTAGCCTACCTGTTAGCACTGCAAGTTGCCACCCTACACAACCTGTTCTTATGCCGACTTTCCCATTCTTTACACAGGTCTTTGTGTGTCTAACCTTAAGCTGCGAGTGTATAGAAATGTGGAAAAATCCGTGAATGAATGGAAAACTTGCCGATTTTACTCTCTTTCCCTGCTATTGAAGCTGTCGACGAGGATTGAAGACTTTCTACTGTATAATGTGTTCGGAGCTTAAACTCACTCGGAGTGTATATGCACTTACGTCAACTTGAACCCATCTACATGTAGTAAATGGGTTGGCCTACACTAAATGTTTTCCATTCATTCCCCACAGCATATAGCAGCATGTAATAGCTAGTGTTCTGGAACACTATAGAAAAGAAGGAGAAACACACGGGTACATTTGCGGGGAGACACACAGCAACGGTTGCATTTCTGGCTGAAGGAAAATGATGAGAGAAAGTGACAGAGAGTCGTCGACTGAAGTGTAAAAACCTTGGTGGCTAATCCAGAGGAATTTTAATCGGTTTGTGGGTTGCAGAGCAATTGCACGTGAGTTGGCACGCTCGACTTTTTTCTGTGACTCGCACCCTACCCTCCATAGTAAAGAGCCATCGTACATCCCATCCGCCTAGCTCTGGCTGATAAAGCTTTCACTCAGGCTGTGTGTTGAGTGTGTGCTAGATGATATTTAAACCTAACGTGTCTACACTCTCATATGGACAGCAACTAAACTGATCTGAGGCGTACCTGGCATTGCAATTGCAACCGACTCCTCCATTTCCACCACAATGCAGCACGGTGGTCTACAAAACATCGGGAATATATGTGCTATCTGTGTGTCTGTACATGGAGAGCACAATGCGCACGATGTGTTGAGTATTACTTGTATATGTAAAATGAATTCCACGGAGACTGAGATTCCGGATTCCCTCATCATGTTTCTTGTTCTGTTGGAAGAGCCGTGCATGCCACGTCTTAATGTTGGCATTGGGCAAGAAGAAACGGAGACAGAGTGAATTGCAGAGTCACACAGAGTCGCAAGGCAAAGCACTCGTGGGCTTTACTATAGGGCGAAAGACGAAGAGCAAAGAAAGCCTAAGAAAGGCTTCTGAGAAGGCTCTCAGCATTATCTATATGTCACACGGAGTTGTAGTTGTCACAAGAAAACGAGTCCTCTCGTCTGACTTTTTTCAAAAGAGAAACTTTTAGACTGAAAATTTATCTGTGTAAATCTTATTCCTGATTATAATTCCATAAGCGAATAAAGGGAAGGAAGAACAGTCCCACAAAGAGATATCCTCTTTGATCTTGATAAATCTCTCCAGAAAAGTCTCCCACTTCCTCCACTATATTCTTACACATATTTCCTTGTGCAATGATGACATGTCGCTCCAGACTTGATGTCTACATCACGTAACAGATACATATAATGCCACACTCATCCATACGTATCAATCTCCGACAACCTCAAATGCTCCCTCACAAATATCCAGTAATTTTCCGTCTTATCTTTCTCACTCTCTCTGTCTCTTTCTCTGTCTTTAGACTTGTGTATTATTATCTCCAGCTTTCTATGCTCTCCTCCGTCAGTCTTAGCATGCCTTTTATATACACTGTACTATTCACTTCCAGCCAAGCCAATAAACAGCGCAGCACATCACATAGCCACTACCTACATGTCTCTTGTATATACATACACTCAAATATCCTTATTATACATTTGCACAAGCACATCTCAACTTTATCATATTAGTATTACTCTATAATACAACTTTGACGTAGCAAGAAAGACTTCTCCTCCGTAACTCCACTACTGGCTCTACTCAACTATTAAGCTATTGTAAGTTTGTCTGTGTATAAACTCCCTCTAACTATTTGCCTTGCACAGAAACAACGAGCTTACTTTCCTGTCCATAAGCACCAAGCGAATAAAGTGTATAAACAATCTGTTTCTGGAAACACCGCAAGCACACTCAACCAACTGTATACCTCTCCACGAATACTTCGCCCACTAAAATCCTACCAGGTTTGCCAGAAAGCTCCCACATTATACACATAGACACATAGTCTCACTCTCTTTCTCTCTCCCACTCTTTCCTACACTTACACATACATGTCATAGATCTGTGGCAGTGAGCAGAGTGCAAATACACAGCAGACACTTAAGATGAAATGCTGCCAACGTATCCCAATGCTTATATATAAATACAGATAATATGGTGAAAAGTGAGTGCCGGTGTTTATACTCTTAAATTACAGCGTTGTCCTACCTACTTAGAGGGAATGGACTAAGCTTTTACTCTTTATATATTGTTAACTGTACTTATGGAGTGATGGGGATGTGTGGCAAATGAAACTGAGCTTTTTACATAGGTAGCTACATCGGCACATGTATTATATTATAGTTACATTTATATATGTATGAACGCCGTTCTCCTACGGTATTAACTTTGTGGACTAGAATTTCCTTGATTCAACTTTCATTCGCAGTAGCAAGCTTTTCTATATGCTAAGCTGACACTGCATATTGTATAGCTTGCACTGAGTAACCAGTGGGAAAGTTAACAACGCAGTGGACTAGAACTTCCTTATAAATATGAGCATAAATTATACAGTTTTGAACTTCAATTCTAAATACACACGCTACGGTAAGATTATTGCGCTGGGGATGTCAACTTCATCATCGTCGACGAACAACTTAAATGATAAATATTTTTTCCGGAGATGGGAAACTTTTTTGAGTCCGTGTCGGGTTTTTGATCCCGAGTGTAAACGTATCTTTCTCTCCATTTTTCTGTGTAGATCACTTCAGCTCAATTATCAAGTCAAGCTTTAGAACTCAAGTCGAGTTGCTGACTTTTGTAATCTCGTCATAGTATACCATCACTAAAACTTCCGCTTAAATTTCATACAGTTAAAGATTTCTCTATATAAACTAAACACTAGATACTATATCATATGTAATTTGAATATAGCAACACAAAGATTTTCGACTGCTTTAAATCTCTACAGCCCCCACCCTAATACATACATTATGCAATACAGATATATATATATACATGGATATAAATATTATACGCGTGAGGCAAATAATTCCGGTGTATAGTTAGTTACCTATACCTTCTCAGTTTTTATCCAAAACTCTCTCACTTTTACTATGTCTTTTTGTTGAGTGCCTATATATTGCTCTACTCAATCTGCGTAGTGTAACTAGCAAAATATGTTAGAAAAACATAATCTTATTGCATAATGTTGACAGAATTAATTTGACCGAATAGAAAACTATCTTTCGTTAAATGATAAGTACATTTCTTCATTCTCTTCCATGGCTGCCATGCATATAGCATATTAGAATCACAGACACACACCATTTGGATTTTGCATCTTTTTCTATCTAGAGACTTTTCCATTTTTTCACGAGTGGTGATATTTGTACGTAGTGCAAGTATGGATTGCTTCACTTATAGCTAAAGCATTTTTGGCCACACTACTGAGTAAACGAAAGGGCACAAGTCAATCTTCAATTAGATGTTCATTTTTTATCTCGTTAGACGAAACACATCGGATGACAAGATATGAGTCTTCATCCTAGTCAACTTTGTGTTGCCAACATAACAACCAATCTCTGGGATACAGTGTTTAAAGATCATTACAGTAAATAGATACTAGCATTGGTAGGTATGGTGCTACTACACGTACCTATGTACATGGTCTATAGAGTTGCCAACAAAGAGGATGCGATGCAGAAACATATCGGTACATTTATTATTTTTCCCGTAGTGATTGTACTAATCTTCTTTCTGTGCAGAGCTGAGCTGGGCTATTAGTCTTGATTCTAATAACAACGCCATCATTCTTCTATTATATGTCGATTCATTATTTTCCTTTGTTTCCAATTAAATATAAGTACGTACCTACTACCCACTCATACACAGCTCAAAAGACTGGGGATTACATGCCTCTCAATTCGTTATGTACACATATGCTTGTCATATGAATGTACGTGGCTTTGTCATCCAAAATCATCTTGCTAGAGTTTCATTGCTAATATATCAACATTTAAAAGAAACGCTTTGGTTTTCGAGTGGAGTTATATAGGAGTAATATTATTTAGGTGCCATTACAGACGTCGTTTTATTTCTAGTGTATGTAACTTGACAATCGGCTCATCCACATATCTCTATAGGAGTTGTGAGCCAGAAGCACTGTATAGCACTACTTCATTCACTCAAAGTGAACTCAGAGCAGAACTCACAAGAGTCAAGAAGGAATCACATCGAAAAATACAAGTGACGAGATTTTTGCTGGAAATGAAAAACTGTCGACCAAGTTGTTGCCTCCAGTTGTAAAGATGAGTAATTAGGACCTCAAAAAAAGCAAAAGACGGAGAAAACAAGGGAAAAAATGATTCAATTTCGTGGCCCACAGCCATTTCAACCATCGATCTTTTTTGGCAATTACAATTCTTTTCTTGCTGCTCTTTCATTGCCATTGCCGCGACTCAGCCCCATAAGTACAGGCAAGAACACACAGAAAGAGACGAGCAACATACAATAACATTATATGAAAGGAAAGCAAAAGCCAAGAATCAAGTTGTCCATTTTTCCGCATCTAACCTCCAACTCCAACGTGGTCTTCTGCTTTGCTCTTTCTATTCTTCCCCTGCATCGCCTAATTCATCCGACATAAAAGCAACAATAACTCACCACATATCATGAGATCATGCCTCATACCAATGATACGTACCAGATTGAATCGACAGTGAAGGGCTCCTTTATTGTTAACTATTTGCCTTTCTACATTCACCCAACCCACTCAAGCCTTTCATCATATTTGTCCCCACTTGAACTTCACTGCATATAACCAACAAAATGCACCAAAATACACCAAATACTCCACTCGGCTACCTAACACCCAAATGCCCATGCAATACTTCTATTTAGCTATATATACCTACATAACGTGTTACATATACTTTATTTGTATACATACCGTGTTGCATTGCATTGTGCACACATTCCCATTCTCATCCAAGGCAAACTTATGCAATGCAGCTAGTATATCAATGTCCTTTCCTATGTCAGCTATATAATATACAAACGTAACACATACATTGCTTCAAATTGAAACTATGGGATATACCATGGGATAAATAATAAATAGCTTGTAAACGTATTCCATCGATTTATCCTGTTACCCCTGTTATTATTGTGATTGATTTAATTCAATGCATTATACAATTATGTATCAAGGTTTTTAGAAGTTTAAATAGCCAAAGAAAAAAATATCGACAAAATAATGCAATTGTTCATGCATATTAAATTATTGTAAGATATACACATCCTTTAAAAGTACAGCTAAATTTAACATGGAGCATTTTTGTATAGTATTTGTATTTTTCTTAAAAAGAATGGGGTTCTCTTAGAGTTTGTAATGTGCTCCCTACAAACAAAATGATTTGCGTTTATTGGATGTAAAGAATATCTTTTCAAATGGAATTATTTGTTGAGCATATATTATATGGTTCTTTAAGTTATTGACAAGGGTCCAAAGTATGTCATGTTAAAAATTTATGTTTACACTCATTAAATTGGTAAGAATGAAATTGTGAGGGACGCAAATTTATATTACAATAATGCAAATTCAATATAAATATTTGCCAATTAAGTGAATATGTTTTTGTAAACATTCACTATAGGAAATAGTTATTAGTTATAAGCAAAATTATAGACATCTTTCTTTCTTCTAATAAGATTTGAACTGAAGAATTGCATACAATTTTGCCTCTATACTCTAAATTGCAAGTTTAGTTGATAAACGCATTAAAATCAGTGTTTCAGTTTATTGCATTTATAATTGTAACACTGTAAGTAACTTAAAAATAAAATTTTTAAATCCAATTTTCAGTTAAATTTTTTGCATTAGTTAACTAATTGATGTTCATGAACACAGCATAATATATAGCACAGTTCAGCAACATGTGGAAAATCGTTAACAATGAACCGTTGGTTTCAAAAATATTTGGAATTAAATATTATGGGAAATGTGTACTGCGGATGGCGAATCACAATATGTATATATTATAGGTAGGTACTGATACTTCACCGAGAAAAATAACTTACTATTATATACCCTAAATTATATGTAAATGGTACATAAAATTTGATATTATGTTAACCTGCGACATACTGACTACAAAAATCCACATTGTATACTGAAGAACCACATTTGTGGTCCCATGTAAATTTC
>JAQFYB010000207.1:0-70445 GCA_034694085.1 Pogonognathellus longicornis
ATGAAAATGTTGATCTATGCGAGGAGATGGTTCACAACCACAATCCACCACTACTGGCACATATCCAGTTGAGCTTTGAAGCTACTACTTTACTTACTGACTCCCAATGTGAGTAACTAACAACTTCTTCGTCTTCTTTATAACTACATATTACATTATGTAGTGAAAGTTCACTTTCACACACGTAATATTACACATACACGTAATGCTACCTCATCACTTCATTCCATTCTATGCTCTTGGTTAAATTCATCTTGTTTATGGTACACACATTTTCTATTGCTCATTCAATTCAACACATACATACATTATATGCTGCACATTTTATCTGCTACACATAGTAGTTCTCTAGATCTTTAATGATGTATTAATTATGATAATAATCGAAATTATTATTTTTAAGACAGATTTGTAGTTGTAGGCTATATAGTATTATGATATGGTTTCGTATGGAAGAAACGTGATACTGATGATTATTCATCGTTTGTGAATATGTCAATTCCTAAGGCATACAGATTTTACCAGTACTGTACTCAATTTGAATATCTGTACTGGTGTATTGTTTTTGTACATTTTTTTGAAACGTGTACTCATTTTTAGCCATGACAGAAACATATTTATGACAAATGAACATGTCTTTTTGCTATAAAAATGCAAAAAAATGCGTTACGCGCTTTGATGCAATGAATGATGCGCGATTATAACTGATAATCACATTTTTAATCATTCAAGTTGTTGTACTAATATGTTATATGAAAACTGATAAGTGTTTCATTTAGCTATACTGTCAGTGGCTAAAATAAAATGTTTTTTGCAATAACGACTGGAGCCAGTTTTGCCCAAAAACGAACATTTTATGCATTTATTATACCTAGCTGACAAAATGTATTTCAAAGGGAAAATGTTTAAACTGGAGCGATACAAGAGTAGGTACAGTATAGTACAAGGAGTTAGGAATACTCGTTCATAAGCGTATCCAGGATTTGGTTGGGGGGGGGGAACTCAAAACATGAGGTAAAAATGTGCTCAGCGCAAAAAATTTGAGCAAATTTTGGCAAAATAGAAAATAGTAACATCAATTTTGCATAAATTTGATGCTACTACAATATTTTATAAGAATAATTTTCCACCGAATTCGGATAATACCCAAAAGACTTATTTTGGCAAATAAATGCTATTTGTAGTAATTATTACCTTATACGGCGATGTGTAGTACTGTATAAAAAGTTTGAGTCATGCAATAAAGTATTGTAGTAATGAAGTAATTGAAGCATGTAAAAAATTAATTTGGTTTGCATTAATTGTAATATTATAGCAAGCATAAATGTAGGTTCCAAAGATTAATTTTAGATTTAAGTAGGAACTAATTAGAAGTGGAAGCACTTGAGCTCATCACTCATAGCCCTTACGAGTTTACAACTACCTATTAATTACACAAAAATCATGCACCCGGTCGCGTGTTATGATATGAAACACTCACTCAGAGTGCCCGAATCTGATAGTGTTTCATAACACGCCACCCGGCCAGATAATACACTAAAACTCACGATCTATTCGATTATAATGGTCCAGTAATGTTCCAGAATATTTATTCATACTTTCTGTGTTAATCCTAAAAGTGACAGCTAAAATGACAAGTACTCTTTAATTAATTTTTAACGTGACGCACATTATATTTTAATATATAAATAATTGTATCATCATTCCTTTAAAATAAAATTTTCCTATTGCCAAAACTTGCGTAATGCACTTGCAACGGAACATGTAATATTAGGGTTTTCGCTATGCTAGTTAAATATAATTCCAGGAATCAAGTTTCAAGTTTGATGAAAACTTGATTTGTTGACAGAGTTTGTTTAAATACATATAAGTCATGATAACTCAAAATGAGACCAACTGAGACTCAGACTATTTGATTGATTTGATTTCAAACAATGCAATAATATTGACATTCAATCCACCTTATTAGTAGAAAAAGCAGGTTCACATAATATTTTGATTACATAGGTTAACAATTCATATTATAATCTGATAAATTGCAACCACTTAAAATTTCGGACGTCATATGCCCTACTCATTTGTGCTGATTTCGAGCATTTCGCATTCGCAGGGCGTGGGATTGGGATAATTTTATTAAAATCCTGATACGGTAATACACGTATGAGACGTATGTAATATTTCTAACGCTTTATTAGACCCAGACAGATAATTGCGAAATTGTTAATAGCCTCAACACAAGTGCAGATTATTTCATTCATGACATATCAGTTTCAAGAATTGCGGCGGTGACAAGCACTTGACACTTGAGCAAATTCTAGGTAATTTGGAATTTTACATTTTTATAAGCAAATACAAGACAATAAATCTGCCAATATTTTAACACAGGGCGGTGAAGGCAGTGATTAATGTTTCTGATTAATATGTACGTAATCAGTAATCATGTAAGTTATGAAACCTTAAAATAACCCATAGAACGCATTTAAACGTCCTCTACAGAAATGATGCGCAAATCGAAAAACATTTTGTCCTGGTACAATCGGTTGAGTTTACTTTGAACAATGACATTTGAAACATACAAGATGAAATGAATATTAAACCGGACGAAACATGATAAATAATAAATAAATTATTATACATAAATATCCCATTCATTCACAATTTGTGAATCACAAATAACAAGTGCAGAATAAGCTTATTAACATCATGTGTGTAATTATTTTTTTATATTAATGATCATCTGCTCATTTTATCTCAGCTTTTCTAAAAAATACGTTGAGGTAGCCAGAAATAATAATTATAATGTCAGTACACACAAACAATCACATAATCAGCGGTATTCACTCTTAACGACAAATTATCCATTTGAAGCTACCACCAGATAATTACTGGAAATTCCTCACTAAACTTTTCATGATAATAATTGATAATTCAAAAAAATAAGGCTGTAACTTAAAGCATCGAATACAAATTAATGGCGAAAATGCGGCTATAAAAAAGTTTTTCTTCAAAATAATTAACATAATAAACCTGGTCACAATCAGTGATCATTAATACGATACGAATGAGTAGTTAGCAGCACCTGTTCATAATAACCTACAGGCAAGCAAAAAGACAGTCATAGTTTGATTGAATTGAACTGGGCGAAACTATTGCACAAACGTTTACTTTGTGGCAAAAACTGTTGAATCATGAATCAAGAAAATCAAGATTGACTATGTTTTTACTGGTATGTACTATTCATCGGATTTTTAGACGTACCTACTATCTACCTATAGTCACAAGCGTATGTTTTATGTACATCGATAATAAACAATGAATCATATGACCATACTTACATACGAATCACTGAAGTGGCAGTCCAGTCACGATATTTTCAAGGAACCGGATTAAACACTAAATATTATCTGAGGTATTTGTCCGGATGTAAAGGATTCCCCTGACAGAACACTGGGAAATGTAAAATTCACTTTGATGCCGTCACTGCAGGAGACATTAACATTAGCCAATCCTTTGGTGCCGTAGTAGGCGTCAATTTGATTTCCATATCCACCAAAATTATGTCCACTAGTAAATCCAAAGGAATTGACACTATGCGTCGACATTGCGTTTTCGCGAACAATCTGAAAAGAGTAATAATCACACTTTACGCTATTAAATTAAAAACTGTTTACCAATCCACAAAACAAACAAGTATGGTTTCTGAGCAATCGATAATGACTTAATGACTCAAAATAAACACCTTCAGTGTGGCTTGCAGTGTATAGTCTTCGTCAGGTCTAACTTCCAAGGGCCTTTCAAACATTACTTGAAATGGCATTCTAAAATCATAATTTCGACTTGTGCCTTCCAATGATCTTTGGCCTAAGGTAAGGCTGTGGCCAAACAAAATAGGGCATGCCTGTGCATCTTTCTGAGCCGGAATTATCGGAGCGCGACACAGACTCACAGCAGCATTAAACTTGAGGCCTGCGATTGTGCTTGATATAGCATAAATTCCAATGCCATGAATAAACACTCTTTGATCGGTTCGAAATCTATAAACAGAAAGAACTCTTTAATAGTAAACTGACTGCTAATTCCCAATGGATTCAGCATAAATAGTGAATGCCACCACTTACTTTACTGAAGAATTGTAAACATTGTCATTCGTACATAAATTCGTGTTAAAGTGAATGACTTTACTTAGGACATCTGCAAAGCGAGTAAGATAATGTAGCTTCGGTCTGTAAACTCGCCTCTCCGTAATAAATGGTGTTTGTGGTCGGAATTGCCTATATAATAAAATTAAAGTTGTGTGTCATGTCATAACGTAAACCAACGCCAATATAACGAGCATAAAGATAAGTTATTAGGTTATTAGTTGTATATTATTAATCCAATTACTTATAATTAACCTAACTGTTCCGTGATTAATAATATCATAACTATAAACGTTATAATAATATCTATAATAATTTAAACAATAAATTATGCATACTTTTGTTCCGAACCAATGCAGAGATTCATGAATACACTAATGATTTCATCCTTAGTAAGAATATCCTTTTGGACAACCTCTAGAGAGAATTCTTCCCTTGTCATTGCAGGAAATCGTACCAAATGAATGGCCCTTCCTAGCACAATCCTTTGGTTCATCGGAGTAATTTCTAATTCTTTACGCTTACACTCAGCTTCAGTCCATCTAAAATAAAAATATTATAAGATGCATGAATGAAGACTGTTATTAGTTATAGCCACAGTTATTGTAAAAGTTAAAATATTTACTTCAAAACAGCCTTGAACAGGACACATTCACATATACGAAGATTGTCTCTTTCAAGCAGGGTACACAATGTGTCGATGTCGATGTCCAAAAATTCCTCAGTAGCAATCACTTTATCTATTTGTCTAAAAATTAAAATGATTCAAATTCAAACACAGTTGATAAAGCAAATCTTTTCAAAATGTGGAAATCTATATCAAGGGTTATTACCTGTCCAAAAATCTTAAACAGACGTCAGCCAGTTTAGGCTCATCAAAAACAATTGCACGATTGTAAATCAAAAACACATTTTCCGGACTCATTTTATCAATGAGTAGGTAGGCACATTTATTTGCTAAATGTGGAACAATATATACTTTAGCAGGTTTTAATAGTAACATCACGTCCACATCATCCATAGTTTCATCGAATTCGTCCGTATAGAGATACTGTTAAAAACCAAACAATAAAACCTCAAATATAGCTTCACATATTATTATAAAAATGAGCTCCGATTCCTGAATCTGCAGATTTAACTATGTATACCTTTAAAAATTTTAAGAAAACTTCAGGCTCAATATCTGGAATCTTATGGACGTTATCTTTGGAAGCCATTGGTCCGTAGAACAATTTTTCAAAATACGGTGTCCCGAATGACAAAATTGTTCTGTGAGCATACATAGGAGTCTCATTGGGCCCTACAAGGAAGGTTATATCGCTTAATGTTACACTGTTGACCAAACAGGACGTCCTCTCCTTAATACTGGCCTTCGTCTCCTGCCAGCTCTCCGACGAGGAAGCATGATGATTTCCGGTGGTAGTAATTTGCTCTTTTTCAGACTTAAATTCTAATCTGTAACAAAAGATAAAAACTAAAACATGTTCAATAATAAAATCCGAAAATTATAGGCGTGTTTCCAATTTGCCTGTACATACATATATAAATCGAACACAAAAATGGACATGCATGGCATTTGTGTATTGTATATAGGTTTCGGTTTCTATTTGAAAGATATTAAAAGTAGGGTATTCTGTTTATCCAGGGTTTATAATAATCCTACAAAATTTAATGATTAATCATTAATCTCTCTAAACTTTTAAATACCCGTAAATTCCTGTATTTGACAGAATTAATTAAATTCTGTCAAAAATGCTCACACAATATCATAAAATATTAAAACATCAATCAAGATTTGGAACACCAACCTTCGCTTTTTAACTAGTAATGGATCACTGCCACTATTCGAATCGGCAGAGTCCATGTCTGAAAATGAAAATTCCAGTTTAATACTGGAGTAAACAATTAAAAATTACTCGATCCACCCTTTCCAGAACATTTTCCAGCAGATTTTTAATTCTTCTGCATTGCGTTTGCTACGGAAAGAAAGGTTGCTGCGTTGTTCCAGATTTAGTTGTTTTGGTTCTTGTCAATGTTTACATTCTCAAGGAAATCTCTATTTCAATTTTGGCGCTTGGTGGCCATCTATAGTTTTAGATGGAAGAATGTTTGAATGCTTATGGCATGGTCATTTGCTCTGCCGACATGAACAGTAGGTTGACTGTTTCTTGCTGAAAACTTTTCCAAATTTTTGGGTGTTTAGATCTTATTTCTGGAAAAAACAACTGCTCATAATTTGAAATGAGTGAAGAATGGGAGACGGATACTGCCACGGGGGGTGCAGCAATCTCTAACCAGCCACAACCCGCTGAACTTCCGGAGATTAAACTTTTTAACCGATGGAGTTGCGACGATGTCCAAGTTTCGGATATGTCCCTTCAGGTATTTAATTTTTTGTTTTTTAATCAGAATTTAATCATTTCTGAAGAGTATAAAAAATTGCAATATTTTCTGTGACTGGTGACACGAAGCAAGCTATAACATGCAAAATGAAAGCTAGAATGTTGAAAGTGGAATGGTGGGTTTTTAATTTTGAATTTATTATTTACCTCACGATTCACCATTCAACTCGTGTGCGTGTCCCAGAAATAATGGCTTAATGGAATATAGCAGTTTGTATAAGTGGATAATTTCTTATAGTAATTTTTATATTTTTTTGCGATTTTAGGACTACATTGCCGTCAAGGAAAAGTATGCCAAATACTTACCCCATTCGGCTGGACGATATGCTGCCAAGCGGTTCAGAAAAGCACAATGTCCTATTGTAGAAAGATTGACCAACAGTTTAATGATGCACGGCAGAAATAACGGGAAAAAACTCATGACTGTCCGCATCGTTAAACATTCTTTCGAAATCATTCATCTTTTGACTGGAGAGGTAAATCAGAAGCAACAAAATAACAAGAATTATTTATTTAGATACTTATGAGATGACGTGACCTATAAAGCTACAAATGAAAATTTTTTATAGACACGATCTACAGTGTATAAATCATTTATGAAACGAATTCTAACTTTCAATATTGTAGAACCCACTGCAAGTTTTGGTCAATGCCATCATTAACTCCGGTCCAAGAGAAGATTCAACTCGTATTGGTCGTGCTGGTACAGTTCGTCGTCAAGCTGTCGATGTGTCTCCACTTCGTCGGGTTAATCAAGCTATTTGGCTTTTATGCACAGGAGCACGTGAAGCTGCGTTCAGAAACATTAAATCTATTGCTGAATGTCTGGCTGATGAGCTCATCAATGCTGCTAAGGTAAATTGGCTCGTTAATTCGAAACCAATTATTGAATTTTAGTAGTGACTTTAACTAAATATAAATAATTAACATTCTATATTTTATATGTTCAGGGCTCTTCTAACTCATACGCGATTAAGAAGAAGGACGAATTGGAACGTGTCGCCAAGTCTAACCGTTAAAGTCTTACACTCATTATTACCCATGTTAATTTGAGATGGGATTTTGAATAAAGTTATCAAGAGTACCCCTTAAGAATTGCCTTTTTACTCAAGTTACATTACTGATCAATATTTTTAGTCAATAACCAAGTAAATGTTATGTTGCGATTGTGAACTCGGGAGTTATACTTAAGTCAGGGTGCTATTTGGAGCTCAATGTTTATTTGAAAAGGCCAAGATTCCACTTAGCATGATAGTGATTTTGTATTTATACTAATGTTGGACTAATTATACTAATCATGTTCCGATTTTGAACGGGGCAAAAAAACTAAAACATGTCATTATTGACAGACTTTCAGATTAACATCCAGGTAATATAGTGCTTTAGGGCTTGCATACTAAAACCATAGTTATCACCAAGAAATAATTCTGGTTAAGAAAGGTACAATATAACGTAGTATAATGTGTTGCAAGTTGCAATACCTAGGATTTGACTCCGAGTGATTAAAACATGACTATGCCTTTCGAATTAGTGACCACCGGGCATACGTCACTTTCATTGTTAATGGTTGTTGTATGACAGCTTTCATTGAAACAGTTTCAACTACAATAAAATAACGAAAGAATAGAATAGCAAGAAACCAATAAGTCATTAATATTTTTTATATAATATTGAAGTGCATTATTTATTAATAATATCGCAACATCCGGTTTTATACTGTGCTTATTATAAAAACAATAATAGTAGTCCCCGTTTATTATAAACATGTTATATTTATTACTATTGCTTTAATTTTGTACAGACTAATAGCTATATACTAAAAGTGCATTTCATAGACCTTCTTCCTTTATTTTAACTAAATATTTAAATCCACTGATTTTTTAACTATAAACTAATAATTACAACGACAAAATCGTCACGCATACCATCACGATTAGAATAGTAGTTCATTCATAAGTCAAATATGGAATACTGATAAAATATTTTAGTAAGTGGTAATACTTTTAAGTATTGATAATTCATAACAATATTACAAGCTATAAGTCTCAACATAGGAATCCGTACGTACAAGACAAGTACAAAAATATTAACATAACATGACCGCAAAAAGTTACACTTTGATTTTACAATTTTATAAAAACAATAATGTACAAGCATAAAGTAAAAACTATTAGCTATTGATTGCTTCCTTACTTAACACGCTTACCTAACTTGGACCTATCAATATCGTAATTTTACAGAACTCAAATAACTAAGTAACATTCCATATTATTATATTATATTGCATTTACTACAACACAATATTTATTCATTTACTTTTACACTGTGAGGTTCAATCTGCGATATTAGTTTCGATTTTATGTATATATATTAGATAATTTTGTACAGACACGTATTACATTTACACCACTTTTATAATTGTAGTCCTTACTAATAGATTTCAGATTTGAAAGTTAAGCCTGCCCAATTCATTCACAGTCAAAGAGCAAAAACAATTTCAGGAATCTGACATTTTGTAAAGTTTCCGACATTCATTTCACCAGGGAAGTTGAGAAATGTGAAATTAATTGTCAGATCATCCGGGCATCTGATCATAACATTTTGAGTCTCATCCTTACCCATATACGTATTCAGAGCTTGCTGTTGGTACGTCATACTTGCCACCTATTAGATAAAGACAATTAAAATAGAATTTGAAAATATGTTTTATAAATTTGCAGGTGGTCCAATCCAAACCAATAGTAATAAGAATAGGTAAGCACTTACAGATACGACGACAGAAACGGTATACAATTTATTTGGTAAAATACGAAACTCCTTGTCCAGTAGCACAGGGAAATAACGACTTCCAGTTGACGTTTCAGCTTCAGGCTCTAAGGATCCTTCTTTTGTGAATGATTTTCTACTTCTTGCCCCGTCAATACTATCCCCGTCGCTACTCCGAAATTCATGCAAGTATATGTGTCCATTAAATCTTCGCTGGTCGTTGAACCCTACTGCACCACATTTGATACTGAAAATGTTCACCCCTTTAAAAAATATTTGTCGGTCCACTTGGAAGCTATAAGAATAAAAAATGAATATTACCATACAATACCAAAAAGTAAAGTAAGGTAAAGTCTTATCATATTTAAAAGCTGAAAACGAGAAGATTATTTGTTATACTTGATTTTATAATTGTAGATTTCCCCACTGCGGTAATTCAGATTATGAGGAATAGGTTCTCCAGAAAACCGACTAACGAGAAAATGGTCAGGATAAAAACTTCGTTTCACGGTTGGAAATCTTAGTTCAGGTATCGGATTCGTATCCCTAAAATTATAATCAGATAGAAATGAAATATAAACACAAATAAACTAATGTTGTGCATAATTATAAGACACTCACATTCTACAAGGACTTCGACACATGTAAATAAATATAGCACGAGATTCTTCTGCAGTCAGAATATTTCGACTAGCTACTTCCGAAGCAAATTCTTCAGGGGTCATCGCAGGAAATCGAATCAATGGTAATAAGCATGCAATAACTTGTCGGATATTTTCATCAGTAGCTTGTACACTTTTGCGGGTGCATTCGATTTCCGCCCATCTGCAATTCGAAAAATAATCAAACAAAAAAGAGTAAGCTTATTATTCAATTCCAGGTGAAATTGTGGTAAAAATGACAAATGTGGCGAAAGAAATAATGGACAATTCTTCGTAATTCAATTAATTACCTTATTACAGCCTTATATAACATTAATTCATTAATGTTGAGCCCATCTCGTTTCAAAAACTCTGTTATCGTTTGATGCGTCAAACAGGTAAATTCTTCGGTTTCCAATATTGCTTCACATTCTCTGAAATAATAGAATAGTGTCATTACTAAATAGCCCACCTTAATAATGAATGTATTAAAAATGTGCACATTTTATTTGATTAAATAAGATTTTATATTTGATTGATTATAAACTCACCTGTCAATGTATCGCAAACAAGCACCTTCTAATTTCTTCAGATCGAAAAACACAGCGTAATTGTAAACCTGAAAAACGCTCTCAGGTTTCAATTCCGCCATCAATATGTCTGAACATTTTTCAACAAGATGTGGAACAATGTATTTCCGAGCTGGTCTGAGTAAGTATAGAACTTGGGTGTCATCGATGGACTCATCAAGCTCATCAGTGTACAAGTACTGTTAATAAAACAATCAATCAATTACAATAAATTGCCCACATTGTCCTTTTTTGTTTGCAAAGGAATGTTGAATGTACCTTTAAAAATATACGAAATGTTTCTGCATCCAAATCTGGTAGCTCAATGATATCAGAATTCAATCTCATAGATCCAAAAAATTGAGCTTCAAAAACGGGCGAACCCATCGCTAAGATGGTTTTGTGGGCATAGATCTCCACTTTGGTCTCACCAACCAGAAATTTTATGTCACTCATTCGTTTGTTGTCCAATAAGAAACGGGCTCTGTCCGTCAACAACACTCTACTTTCTTGCCATCCGTGTTCGTCGTAATGGCAGGAACGTAATCCAGCAGAAGTACATGGCACGGGGACTGTAATTGGCGGAGTAATCGGCAAAGTTGACTCATTTTCAGCTTCACTCGTTCTAATAAAACAATGTTAAAAAAATTAGTTTTCGTAAAATTCAAAACAGACTAGAATCAAATACAGTACAAAAAGAGTAAAAACCTTCTCCGTTTCGGCGCTTGTGGACAAGTTGATCCATTACTTCCGTTGTCATTGAACGCCATACTAACAACAATCTTGTTTACAGTATTTTTAAGCAAGTTTTTCAAAAATTCTCAAAAATAATTACATTTTGCCAACAATCAGGGAAACAACAACACAGAATAATACTGGACAAATGCATTCTTGAATTTTACCCGCCTCAATACTTGTAGCGTACAATCTCAATGTATCCGCAACTTTAGGGGTAAACGAAGACTTTCCCATAATCTTAATTTACCGATCAAGCCCTGATCAAGGCCGTACACAACGAGTGGCATTGGTGAGTGACCCCTCATGAAATGATAAAAACGAGGTTATTTTTCTTAGAAAACAAACAATCGACAATTTTTTGGAGAAATAGATTTGCAAATTGCAAAATAATATGCACTCTTGTAATCAGTTAACAATATCATACACCTAATTATTTAGTTTCTGAAACAAAATTATTTTGGTGTGATTTTTTAGTGTAGAAATAAATGATGCAATTTATAAAATGCAATCTACTAACCTAACTAATGCAACTAATCTAACACACATCAAAAAACATAGGTGTTGTATATATTATATACGCGGTTTTTCTATGAACACACATTAAACAATTTTAATGTTGTGTCATGCATTTTCTTACTTTTTGCACTCATATATTCGTTTGCGTGTCCATTATCCACAGCTTAGGAGTTTATTTGTAGCTTTATTCAAGTGACAACACAGGAGATCCATTACGATCAAAATTAGTATTAATAATAAAATATATTGTACTTTTCTGCTCTTCCCTCAGAGTCACCTGAGTCAATACTTTGTAGCTTGTACTACTTATGATATTACTTTTTAATTCTGCTAGATTTCTTTTGCTTCTTATTGTCAGACTTTTCTTTTTCTAAAAGTAATTCGCCTTTTCGTTTGTTAGTTGTTGAAACAGATTTAGTGAGTGATTCTTCTATGTCAGTTTCCATATTTTTAGTTCCACTGATTTTGGTTTTCTTTTTTGAGTTGGAAGAAGACGCTCCTTTTAAATGTTTCAGTGTAGAAGCGAATAAAACCTAAAGATTCAGCTTACTTTATTCATACATACTTACAAAAGTTGGGGAATTGATTATTGTAGTCATGTTTTTTAATGCGTATATAGTCTGTAGGTACCCACCGAATGCGCCCAGCCTGCATAGTCCCCGTAAATTGACCTGAAGTAGTCTGTAATTTCAGAGTAAATCTTATCTGTTAAAGTTTTTGCCTTAGCTATGTGAGGTAAGTACTCTTTAGCCACTTGGTGAATGTGAGTGTCAACGGGAATGGCTTGTGTGTAATCCAAAGACATCAAACAGATACAATCAGCAACCTTAATAAAATTGTATAAAAAACAACGGGTATAATAATTATTGGGCAGGGAAAACAAAGGCAATAATTTATTGAAGAAAATAAAGTTATACGCACCTTTCGTCCAACTCCAGGCAAGGTCTGTAATTCTTTTCTTGCTTCGTCATACCCAATATTTTTCAAATTTTGTACCCAATCGTCTCCCCCATTTTCCAAAATCTTTTTTGCTGAATTAGCAATATAAGCAGCTCTATATCCAAAGCTTTCGTCCCTGAATTTTTTCTCAACTCCATCCTTACAAAGGGCTTTTACATCGGGGAAATCGTAGTATGTTACTCCATTCAGTTCAGTGATCTTCTCACCGTAGTTTGAACACATTTTTTCAACCATTTGGCTTATTCTGGAAATGTTATTATTCGATGAGCAGATGAAACTGAACAGATTTTCTATAGGATCTTGTCTTAACATTCGAATTCCTCTGTAATCAACTTCCGTCAGTGCAGCGAATTTAGAATCTTTCTCTGCCCACTGTTTGTATAATTCAGGTAATGAAACTTCCAGCTGTAAATAATCCCGGAGCATAGTTGAGTATTCTTTAGGTGTTTTCTTAAGTGGTCCATAAACTTTATATTTTATATGAGAATCGTTTTGTGACAGAACCCACAAGTGATGTCCAAAGACACCAATCCAATCTGAGCAGCTGTCAGGATTCTTCCATCTATAAAACATAAAGATTGCAAACCTGAATTAATTATGTTAAGTGTGTAATATTCTAAATACACTTTCTATGCTAAAATGACTTAATTTTTTTTAATAAATAGCAGTTTACAGATAATGAAAATAGTATAACAAATCAGTAGGAATTATGGCTGTTTTTAACCTGAAGCTTTGTCCACAGGCTAGCACAGTAGCCAATTCGACCTCCTTTCGATCTACATCGATTTTTGACTCTGTCCATTTCTTCATCACAGAGATAGTGATTTCGTCCGTCCCAACAGTCTTCGACTTCGAGGTATATCTTCTTACGGTAGTTAAGTTATTTCTTAATTGTCTATGTAAAAAAGTAAATCTGTTAAACAATGAAGGACATTTGTACTTTGTACTGTACATAATATAAGTATGTATTTTGGTACTTAAAAAATATCAACATACATCCTATGTCCTAATACCTAATGTTTACGTCTGTAACACGGGTAGTTACGGTGGTAGGCCAAATATGCTTCAAAAAACTGGCTTGACTCCTTCGAAACAGCATGTAGAAAATATCCAAAGATATTTAGAGTCCACTTAAAATTAGTCAAATCTATATTTGAAATCCCTCAAAAGGGGATTGGATCTTTAAAAAATATTTTCTTTATGCTGTTTGTTCCCTACTGTTTATGTTCTTCTGTGCGGAATATTTTACCGCTACACGTGCGGATTGCCAATGCCGAATGCCGGCCCACTACAGACAGATACTACAGAATAAAGCATAGCTTTATAGTCCGTTTGTCTTAAGTCTCTCAAGTTCATCTTTTACTGGAAGGAATGATAGGAGGAAGAAGAGGAAGTATGAAAAGAATTAAAAACACTGATTAGATTAGAACTGATTATTATTATAGAAATGATAATTTAAAGATTTTTATTTTAATATCATTTCCTTTGATTAAAAATATCGTAAAGATATTTCTCACTTCTTTTACTGGATTTAATTATTAAGGTGCATAAAGAAAAGACTTTACGTAAACCCTTATAATTGTTATAGGGGTTGGGTATTCTTGTACACACTTTGGCTCAAATGAAGTATCATTATTTTTTTTCAATGGTTTACATGGTTTCATCCTTTTAAATGTTCTTAACATTATTCCATTTTTGTACCACATCTAAAAGATTAGGCACCCAAGTATTTTTATATTTGATAAAGCTCCATTGTCGATAGTGTAATATTTTTATTATTCGATTCTTCTCAAAATTCCTCTAATTATACCTACTGCTCAATCTAAATTAAATGTTTTACAACTTTTCTCGTAATTTCTTTTTGCACATTTTTCATTTATTATAAACTCTGAAGATACATTTTCAGAAATATGTCGGCCTTATTGCGCTCCTGGGAACTTTGTTCGTTACTTTCCTTACAGGTTGACCTGAAACGAAGCATTTAAAGCGAAATATGGGGCTATGACATAATATGTGAAAACAATTTATTTATTCCCAGCAGTATATTTTGGTTTTTTAAGATTGCTTGTTATTTTCCTTAGAACAAAAATATCCTGACGAAATTACAAATACAGAACTCACTTCAGAGACGCTTCCGCAATAAACTTTCTTCTGAAGAAATTATTGCACGTGAAATGAAATATGGTTCTCATAATTATAAACCTATTCCTGTAGCTCTTTGTAAAGGCAGAGGTAAAATAAATTCTAATTCGTCTTCGCTAGTACTACACATAAAATTGCTACTAAAATAAATAATAAGCCTCTGATATTTGATATTAATACTAATAAATAGTAGCATATTTTTATTCGTTATTTCTAGCAAACTAAAAACGATGTAAACCAATTAAAAACATTTATTGCCTATAGGAGTATATGTGTGGGATGTAGAAGGAAAAAAGTACTTCGATTTCCTTAGCGCTTTTTCTGCTGTCAATCAAGGCCACTGCCATCCGAAAATCGCCAAAGCCATGAAAAGACAATGTGATACACTTACTCTGACTTCTAGAGCATTTTATACCGATGTACTCGGAGAATTTGAAGAATACATCACCACATTATTTGGATACCAAAAGGTTCTTGCTATGAATACAGGTACAAATCTAACTGTAACTGCTTGTTGAATCAAGTCATGGTCATCAAAACACTCCATTTTTCAAGAAAAGAATTTACAATTTAATTTCTACAATTGTACATTTGTCTCAAAAATTCGAATGAGTAACAATTAAAAAGTTCAATGAATTGCTTAGGTGTGGAGGGGGGTGAGACGGCACTGAAACTTGCGAGGAAATGGGGATACACAAAAAAAGGTATTCCAGATAACAAAGCCAAGGTTGTATTTGCCAAAGGTAATTTCTGGGGAAGAACACTGGCTGCTGTTTCATCATCTAGCGATCCAAGTGCCTACGCAGGTTTCGGACCATACATGCCTGGATTTGTTTCAGTCAATTATAACAATCTGAAGGAGTTAGAGGTAAAAACTTCAAATAAAATTTTAAAAAATGAGGCTATTTTTCATTTGTACTATTTTATAATAACCATTAATTCGTGGCACGTTCGGGTTGTAACAGTTGTAAGGACTACACAAAACTATACAATTTTACAGGCAGAACTAAAAGATCCAAATACGTGTGCGTTTATGGTGGAAGTTATTCAAGGGGAAGCTGGTGTCATTGTTCCTGACGATGGTTACATAAAAGGTGCAAGGGATTTGTGTACAAAATATAACGTTTTGCTTGTTGTGGATGAAGTGCAAACTGGTCTTGGACGTACAGGCACCAGACTCGCTGCAGATTATGAGAAAGTCAGACCAGATATTGTCATTCTAGGAAAAGCACTTTCTGGAGGATTTTTCCCTGTAAGACTTTTCTGTGAAAAATATGTAGAAATCCAGAAATCGATTTCAGGGAGGGCAAAACATATTTCGGGGAGGGCAAAATGTCCAAAAAGAGGTTATTTTGCACTTTCAGGATAAATATTTTTTTTTTAAATTTTGGGGGAAGCAATTGCTCCCTTGCCTACCACCTGAATACGGCTATGAGATATAGTATTCTCCTGCAAAAAACATGTACTATAGGTGTCTATAAAAGAATTAAGATTTCATTTTTAATATTTTTTATTGAAATGGCTTGTTTTCTTTAAAATAATATTTTTATATTAATTAGGGATAACTAAAATAATTAAATGTAACTTTGCATTAATTTTCAGAGAGTAAATACTTGAATAAAATATTTTTACTACAGATTTCCGCTGTTTTAGCAGATGATGATATAATGCTATGTATTAAACCAGGAGAACATGGATCGACCGTAATTTCATCAACAGTTAAATTCATTCATCCCATCAAAGTAGTCTAAATATTGATGTACATTTAATTATGGGCGATTTCGTTTTTTCTTTACTTACATTAGTACGGAGGCAATCCCCTGGCTAGTAAGATAGCAATTGCTGCTTTGAAAGTGATAGAAGAAGAAAATTTGATAGAAAATTCTGCTAAAATGGGTAAAATACTTCGTCGTGAACTAAAAAAGCTACCCTCAAGTGTTGTCACCACTGTAAGAGGAAGAGGATTGTTAAACGCAATAGTCATAGCAAAAGGTAAGCAAAAATTACACTTCTTGGAAAATAATAGATTAATAAGGATTCATTTTTAGTTGCATTCACATTCTTGTATTTTATTTCTCTAGAATTTGATGCTTGGCAGATTTGTCTAAAATTAAAAGACTTCGGTTTACTTGCTAAACCAACGCATGGAGATGTCATTCGCTTTTCTCCCCCTCTGACCATCAATAAGTCCGAAGTGGAACAATGTGTTACCATCATTGAAAGAACTATTAGATCTGTCGCTCCTTGTAATAATTGTAGATGTTGATGAAACCAGATGAGTGTCATAATTATAAGTACGATTGGCAAAGTAAAAAATTATGGTCAAACAATAACCGAATCCTCCACTATCATTTTACTATGGAATATTATAATATATATGGTAAGGAAAAAACTCGGGCATACTATTTTCATACGCTTTGCTTTATTATTATCCCTAGAGAAATATTAGATGATTCTGTTACACATAATATAGTTATCTTTGATTTTAACAGAATTAATATTTACTAATTTTTGAAGGCTATTTTGATTCAGGTAAGGATTTTGAAATTGTTAATGGCTTAATAGATTTCGAAAGTGTTTTCTTAAAATTCGTGCGTAGTAGGGTACACAGCGACATAATAGGTTTATAAATATATTAAAGCGTTTTTTCATATTTTTCATCACTTGTTGGCTAATCTTTCTAACTCTTCCATTCCCCTCAGTACGATTTCGTCCTGATATGGCTGTCCAACAAGCTGAACTGAAATTGGCATCCCTTTTGATTTCTTGGCATGCTAACATACAAAAATACGCATAAATTAATTTGTTACAGTAACTACAATGTTTAAGTTATGTGCATTAAACTTAGTTTCTTCATCCTTACATTTTTTGTAACACGAAGCAGAAAGTCTCCCTGGTGGTCATAGCCATCTATATTGTCTCCAGACTCAATTCCAAATTTTACAACTCCAGCAGGAAAGTCAAATAAATTCCATAACATGGTGTAACAAACAGCAGCTATATAGGAAAATATTTAATACAACGATTTCGTTATTTTCAAACTCTAAAATACCATATCACAATCTAAAGCTCTTAGATTAGTACTAGTAGTATATTCTAAACCTTTTGCGACACTTTTTTACTTATAAAATATATACCAATAGAATGGAATAATTACTGCATTCTAATCTGAAAGCTGAGATTAATGTGTATTCTTCCTATTATTCTAATGTGTTAGACCATTTTGTCGGAAACTGTATTGTATAGTCACAGTAAATGTTAAATTATATTACTATAATTAAATTTTTAAAGCAAAAACATTTACGAGTTAAGTATCCTGCTGCCTTGATAGGAATTGCAGGCATAGGAAAGGCTGGGCACAAAACCAGATCTAATTCCAACTGGGACCATTGCGAATTTATTGCATACAATGCGGCTCCTCTTTGAGCTATGCAATCCCACAGCTCACCGGATTTCGTTGCTCCACCTGCAAAAATAAATGTCCGAAATCACTTTCTTTGTTACAACTGTAAAATCTCTTAAAAAGACACTCATTTACGTTTTATTGCAAAATAAATATGGTTTATGATTTGAAAATATACCTGCAAAAAATGCAGCCAGTCGTGGAGAATAAAATAAAGGCATACATTTGCATTTCACAAAGAAAGCGATCATCTTTCGAACACAATCCGGGAGATGCGACAAAAAGTAATGCATTATCGCTGCTCCAGCTATAGGCTCATCTTTCCTGCAATAACGATGTTAGTACATAATAACAAATTATTTTTAGAAAACTTTTATTATGGATTATCAATCTGTAGCTCGTAAAATAAACTGCAGATCAACAGTCGTAAAAAATTATTGACAAATACGAATTTATGGGAATATCCTGTAAAAAAACATAAGTCTTGGTATATATAGAGTGTCATAGTACATACCAAATTTTGCGATATATTTGTCCACCATCTGCATACACAAATTTGTGTACCAATTCTATCAGTTCATAACCACTAGGCATTTGGAAAGGTACGAGAGTGTGCCCATTCATCTCCAGAGCTTTTTTAGCAGATAAAACCGTTTTTTCTGTATCACCGATTGTAGGGAAATATGGCATATTGATAAAGTAACCGATTCTCATAGATTTGTTTGAAGAAAACAACTGTAAAAACAAAAAATGCGTTTCAATATAAAATTATTTTCTTCCAGACATTATTTTATGATCATCATCCCTTACTTTTTCATTCCATGGAATAGGGACCACGAACAGGTCATAAGTTCGCTGCTTATCGTCTTCAGTTAAATATTTGAATACTTTTGCAACCAATTTAGCATTTTTAGCCAGAATACCAGGTCCGCCGGCAACTACATGAGAAAGTTAATTTGCAAAAATTACTAAGAAACTATTTTAGTTCTATATGAATTTTTACTTTGTAAATCAATATAATTTATCTGTAGCAAATGTCCAAAAAATTACTTCCAACTAGTCCTGGAGTAGATGGTCTGATTCCTATAGAACTAAATTTCCAGGAAAATAATTATTCAGGTTATAAGAATCTACCAACAACGCTTTGAATTCTGTCATTCATCATCATCATGTATCGTATATACCCACATAGTAATAATATGTTCTAGCATTTATACAAAACTCATAAATTGAAAACACTTGCCTCAATCTTAGTCTAGTAGGTTTGAAACCTGGAATGCCACAAAAATGTGCTGGAATCCTGCAGGAGCCTCCGATGTCCGTTCCGATTCCTACTAAAGATCCTCCACTCCCAACAAGACTTGCTTCGCCTATTGTATGTACAAAGAACAACCGAATTGGTTTAATAAATCCATATAGACTCATAAATCATAAAGCGGGTATAGTGCATTGTTTTACCTCCACTGGATCCTCCAGGAGATAAATTCACGTTCAAGCAATTCTTTGTTTCTCCAAATATTGGATTTCCACATCCATATCTGTAAACGAATATTTCATGGTGCTTTTAATATTCTTTAGGCTGATAAAGACATCAAGGTTGTTATCGCTCATACAAGATTCAATACTTTTTGAAATAAACGTTATATGAACAAAAAGAAACATTTATATAACAGTTTACTTGTAAAGTATGGGCATTAATGGCAAATAGACATTTGCATTCATATCAGCTTCCACGATTAATTAATTTTTAATTTTATAATGTAGTTTGTTCAAATAGTTTGAGTATAATAACTAATTGACTATATCGCTTACGTCATTAGCGTTTGAGGAACATTAGTTTTACAAAAGGGAATTGCTCCAAGCTCCAGCAGAATTTTGACTATAACAGCAGATTCGTCCACAGGCTTGTGTATATTTTGTCCAAGGCCTTTTGTAGAGTCGGTACCTTCAATATCGATGTTTTCCTTTATGCTCACTGGCAGACCGTGTAAAGGTCCTTTCACTTCTTTCATTTCATCCAATTTAGCTGCCCATATCTTTTCAAAATCACATAGTACAAATGTGAGCATTAAATAATGACAAGAATTTTTCATTTTTTTAAATTTTCGATTGAATTGTCTCATACTGTAATATTATCGAATGCTACTAACAACAATTCACTTCTAACCTACAATACTTTATACTATAAAATAGAAATGATTCTGCAAATTGCTAATGGTTGACTTCGATTTGTATGTAATTGTAAAAAAGTACCAAGCCAAAATAAATTGAGCATTTGGCTCATAATGAGTACAGATTGTTTTCAATTACCAATTAATTGCATGACTATAATTTGTTATTAAATACTACTTACATGTGCTTGAGGAATGAACTCAACAACATTGTTGAACTCCCTGGTAGCCCGAAGTGCCTGAAAAGTCAATTTCATACAATATTACAAAATGTATTATACTTTCTTTTAATTTTTTCTTTACACACATTATAATAGCCGTAAACAGGGAGGGAGCACATTGGCAATCGCCAACCCCCGAAATCCAAAAATAGGTTGTTTTACCTCAAAAAAAGCTAGCTGCGAATTTGATTAATTTTACTTTCTTTTTGGCTCAAATCTGCTTATTTTTTACTATTGACATGTTTGTACCATTGTACCCCAAGATGGGATTTTGTCTATCGTTGGAAATCGATTTCTGGATACGGCCTTGCACATTATAAGTAACACAATATAATTTATGTACACAAAGACAAAGAACGTGATATCTTGACTTGAGAATGTCAAAAATGTAATTACATATCTATATAAAAATCACCATTTGCTAAAACTACAGATAGTTACACACAGCTAAAATATTGTAACGTAAAAGCATAATTAATAATTATTGAGCTTACAGCAAAGCAAGGTTTCATTTCATAGCACATATGAGAAGCAAATTCGCAAGATGATATTTCTCAGAGATTCTGCAGAGATTCCTTTTCTAGAGTTTCTTATACTTTGTCCCACGACCAATTTCATACAATAGTGAACTTTATTCTTATTGTTAGTTTCAGATTGCGTCTTTAAGGAGTCTGAAGGTCTGAAGGTCTTCACGTATATTGTATAGGTATACATACACACACTACACCTAATCACGTTTCTACTTTATTGAGGGTGAAGGACAAACTTTAATAGAGGAGGCCTAATATAAAATGTACCTATACAATACTAAAGTGAAATGCTTCTTGGCACATACATACACCGGGAATCGTGTCTCGTCTCACATGAAATGAACGTGAAAGTAATGATTTTTCGGAGTAAATATTTCACGTAAAGACGTCAACAACAGGAATACTTAAGGAAACAGTCCTGGATAGGAATACGAACAAACGAGACAATCAATAATGATCAATAGAGAGAAATAACATAACACAAAAGCATATAGGCACTAGCCCTGAAATTTTATAAAAGCATTAGTAGCTACTAAAAGGTTAGAACAGAATGAATTCAATTTGTGTTCAAGTTTAGAAAGTTTTTTTTTTATTTTTGGAGCAAGTACTTGTATTTAGTTGGCAATGAATAAAAATGGTACAGTAATGCGATTTTCATGTAGGAAACACGGTGCCATAAGCATTTCCTTTCAATTATAGACTGCTTTTATTGTATATCTGAAATCTAAAGTAGTTTCTGCGATGTAGCCTAACATCTGCTGCCAAAAGACCTGAATTCGTGTTTCAAAATTGAACAAGTTTCATTTTGACATGTAATATTGACACACTATGAAGGAATTTTACATTGTAAATCAAAGCTAAAATCGATTTCGTGTCAAAATTGTACAGTAATAGAAAAAGGTTCGTATTTTGATTTGATTTTTCTTGCATTATGTATGGATTCATTCAATAAAAAGATGTTCCTGTACAGACCTTTGCAATGAACGCATCCAGCACTTGTGTCGCTTTCAACTTTCGATTTTGTAAGGCTTCTATCAGCTCGTCATCTGGCAATGCCATGATTTTCTCCATTTTTCCACCATCCTCCACTGGATATCGACTTTCCAATTTCACAAACGCATTTTCTCTCTCCCGTTGCCTCTTCTTTATCAGTTTTCGAATGTTGTACTTGTTCTACACATAAATCCATGTTTAGCAAAAACAATCTCATTCATTCATTATTACCAACACAATAAACGGATTTGCCTACAACAAATCTACAACTGAAGTAAATAATATTTTCATAGTGAAACTTTAAAAATCAAATGGTACTCCTGTTTATTAGAGTTGATTAATCAAGGCACATTAAAATCCTGAACTGTATTTCATACATAAATAAATCCATATTAATATGAATTCAATAGGGATTAGTAAATTGTATCGTAAATATTTCTATTCAAGAATCCTGAATAAATCCTACTTTAGCATGTATTACAACCTGCGCTTAATTATTGTCACAATTATGAATAGAATTTCTATTTCATACCTTGATAGAGCAAAGGACATGTTTGTAGAACGCCCACGTACAAAACCCCGTCACAAGTAGAGAGATCCATGGTAGGAGAATTTCCTGTAAGGAAGATGATGAATTCATGGTGATATTTCAGAAGTTAAGTTAAGTTCAATTTCAGAAGAAAGAGCTAGGGCTAAAATATTCTTCTTTATGTTTCTTTGCTTTTGCTGGTTGAATAATTGCAAATCAGTCTGAACTTTTACGGACGACTAAATTGCAAGGAAGAACTAGTCAATGCCAAAGTCTCGAATTCATTTTTAATGTAATAGTTACCTTTGTAGCTATTTTCTTTCATGTGTCTGTTCTGTTCTACGTATACTCTGAGTGTGTGTTTGATGTCTGCATGTTCTCCTGTCAACATCTATGCTGTAATATTTACCTATGTAGTGTGGTAATTGTATATTGTATCTGAACTGTAGTAATATGAAAAGGAATCCTTACAGTATAATGTATAGTGGAGTATACACATACTAGAATGTGAAATAGACAAAGTTGCGCGTGTATTTATTTTCTGAGTAGGTGGTAGCGCATATAAAACAACTGGGTGATGTAAATGAAAGTCGAACTGCTAGATTGCTAGTAAGTCACAGAAAAGACATAATATGGCCAGATTGCCTTGTTTATTTATTAGGAGCAGCTCAAGCTAAACCAGCCAGCAGCTTTTTTACCATGACATAAAACTCATATTGCAACTAGCGATAAGTAAGTAGGAATGGGTGTTTATAGATACATACCTTTGTGCCTAAATCCATTTATCTCCAGACGCTTTCCACTTTCCTATATTATAATATTATTAGCAATTCCTTGCAAATAGTACATGGAGAGGTTCCTGTATTTATTTTTCTGGCTGTGTGTGTCTCTCTCTCCTTTCTCCGCTGTATACGCGTCCTTGCTCGTTTACAAAAAAAAAAAATTTTGTAATTTGTATGCATTAGGTAATCTACAATTCTGTATATATACAAACAAGGTATTCATTTAGGTTTTAATTGCACATCAGAATATGTTAATACAATACAGCTTAACCACTTCATGATTTTAATTGAATTGAGTTTAAAAACATTTTTCATAAAAATGCATGTTCATTTAAACATAATTGCAGGGTAATTTTAAATTTGTGACAATAGTATGGATGATTTCATTTTATGAATGTTTAAGAACACTCTTTTCAATTTTAACTAAAGGAAAGGTGTGAAATGTAAAATAATATTAAATTGTATTCACTTGCTGTACTCCAGAATCCCGATTTAAAGAGAGCGTTTAGTAGATGTTTCGTCCCTTATCAGAGCAACCGAGCAGAGAAAATATTATAGAAACAGATGGGAATACTTTTAACCTTACTTATCTACAGACGGTGATAAGAGCTACATAACTTTTTAGAGTTCACATTGACATTACAATCAGTTAGAAATATTTTGTGTACAGATTTCATAACATATCCGTGTTCATGTAGGTACTTGTCTTTATATTACTGATATGCATTTAGCGAGATAAAAGCTCCGAATCTTAAACTGTACTAAAACTGTACCAAAACCAAAGTACACAGTTGAAGTTGGTGCGAGAGTAATTGTACAAAATATTTTATAAATGTGTATGCATTACATGTATTATGATTTTTTAATAATGATTAGCATTACAAGCTTATTCTTTCCATATCTATTTCAATACAGGAAGCGTAATAATAGTAAATAGCTCAAAAGGATTATAGTGCTTCAACAAATGAATAATAAACACGCATAATAACTGAAAATCTATATTAGGGTCATAAAATCAAGTATAAACGAAGTATAGCTTTAGGCTTGCTATCATGTATATTTAAAGTGTAATTATTCATATACATTGATTGTAAGTAATATTTTAATTAAATTGCTGTACATTAAAGAAATTCATCTTAATTTGATATTGTTTTATGATATTGAAAGTATCAAATGCATTTAGGTAATATGCAAGGAAATTAGATATACCATACTCATGCATGAATCTGCCGAATCCGTGAATACCACTCAATTTTCATTAAACTAAAGTTATAATAATATGATGAAAATTCCACATTAAAGAATATTATGCGTGTGTTGTCTGGGCATTTGGTAATCAACAGAAGCAGGATGTCCAAAAGAGACAGTCTTTAACACAATAATATACGTTTAAAAATATTTCCCCTTTGTACATGCAAGACAGTACAAAAGTATTGAGACAATAAGGTTGATGTTACGGTATATTGGATTTGTGTATGCTGGATTATTGAAAAGTATACTATTAGTTGGTTAAACGATGATTGTCGGTGAGTCAATTTGGCGAAGATGGAGAACATTTCGCAACTTTACACCCGAGGAAGAGGTTTATCTTCGTATGACTCTTAACCCAGTGTGGCCGTTTGAAGGTATTTGTTTTAGGTGACTTTTAGCATTTTTTACTCAAATAAAGAATTTTCGTTGTAAACTAAAATTAGATAAAATGACTTTTTTTCAGAGATTGCATAGATGAGGAGAAATTAATATGACAGTTTTAACATTTATTTGAATTTTTAGATTTGGGCAACGGATTTTACTACATTCAGCTGTACAGCGACAAAATAGTATTGGCCTGGTTTTTTATGTCAGTTAGTGTAATATTCATGTTGTATTTTGTTATTGAGGCTGGATTTTTTGCGATGCCTGTAACTCTCATTACTCTTATCTTCTTATTTGGTGCTTCACTGTTATATGGGAATTGTTCTATGAGAGAGCTTATCATTAACAGGTAAAAAAGACGATCCCCACAAATAAATCAAGATTATGACCCGAAATTATACTGCTACATACATAATAAACAAATAAATTATTAAAATTAAATCCTGCCCTTACTTATGTCAGGCCCTGTTTAAAGGGCTCTGGACTTATAAAATATATACATACATATGTGACGATATGCATAATGTATGCGCACATATTTTTTACACATAAATCCAAAAGTGTATACCTATGTTTATAAATGTGTGTTCCATATGCAATATTAATTTTGCGGTATATTTCTGTATGGATTAGTGAGTACGGGTATATTCTACGTATGCAAACAACGGAAAAGATTCTTGTGGAGCAAACGATTCGTAATTTGTACATTCGTCTCCAAGAGAAGATCGATACTGTGGGTGTGTACTGGTACTTCATCATATTGGGAGGCTATTGTTTAGATGACATTCAATTATCTCAGATGAGTAATAACAGAGAGGCTATGCGGAAATTCGCACGAAGACTCGCTAAACATATGGGGATTAATTTCTTTGATGTCGAAGACACAACACCATTGCACAAAATCTATCATTTCCGTGACAGGTCTACTTTAGTCCGTGAAAAGGATCCCATCTTCAACATTCTCATGACGAACAATGCAGAGGACTTCAAATTGATTCCTGCCCAGTACAATTTCAACACGAGGAAAATAAGCATCCCCAAATCAAACGAAGATGAGCTTGAGAAAAAGGAAAAATAAAACTTATATTTCTGCTAATGTCATAATCATTTCAATAACTACCTACGAATTTCTGCACATGATTGGTGTAAATGATTTTTACTAGGTATTAGTAATTAAATAATAGCTTGATTTTTGTTCAAATGATTTCAATTGAAGCACCTAACTTTAGCTTGATTAAAAAAATTATTTCTTATTGTAAACGAAAAAAACTACACCGCTATTTGTACATAATGAAATCGATAGTCGTTCGTAATCATCATGAATCATATTTTATACCTCTTCAATTCAATCTATATAATTAATTTAAAATTGCAGCTTTTGATTTACTAAAGTCTGTGTCTTGACAATTGTCAATACGTAAACCGTATACTTACACCGAAATATTCTAGGTGTATAAATAGCAATAAATGTTGTAAATATCTATTATCTAACATTCATTTAAGTTGCATGTAATAACAGTGGGATTATTGTTTGCATTTTTTAATCTTTTTGAGTAATTGATCATTAATCATTATATGTATAACCATATCAGTACATTATTATAATATACATACCTATTTAATACCCAGGGATATAATACAAACAATATTTACAATACAGTTACGTTTGCATGAATTAGCACGAGTCTCAAAAGTTATTAATGGGTAATAAAAAATATTATGGAGGATTACTAAACAGGTTCAGTAGTACTAATTGCAAAACAGAAAAAGTCAATTCAGTATATTACTACTTTCACGGCCGTATCCAAAATGCGATTTCGGGTAGGGCAAAATGCACACAAAAAATATTATTTTGCCCTGAAGAGGCAAAATAACCCCTTTTTTTGGATTTCAGGGGAGGCAATTGCCCTCCTGAATACGGGCACTACTTTCGAGATAATAAAGATTCGTGTAAATAATATATAATTCAATCAATGTGTAATATTGTGTGTATGTTTGCGTACAGAACACAGCACTGGCAAGACTGACATTGTTTATTTTATCGGATTAAGGAGTTTTACCCGAATTCTAATTTGTACCTGTATTAAATTGGATGGGATTAAAGGAAATGATAATTATCTACCTAGGATTGACCATCCTCTTTCATTTAGCAGGCGTGGGCGATTTTGTGGAGTGCATGGAGTCCAATTATCAGTTAAATTATTGGGGACAAGTATTAAATAAACCCAAGGTGAAATGGATAAGTCAGATTTGAATTGGCATAATATTATTATCATGCAAGCACGTACAACTACACTAATTTTATTATCAGTAGCTTTTTGCAGTATTAATGAGAGCGAACAAATATTATAACATGTCATGAACATCCGTGGATTTATTCAGTGAATCAATTAACGCAAATGTAAAATAACATTTCAAATTCAGAGAACTAGATTGAAGATAATCCCACATTATAAATTATAATACCTAATCGATATTTTCGCAGTTATGTAAATGCACACTAAATCATTCAATGTCAAGTGTAAAAAATAATTCGTACTGTATCTGTACATACAATGCGAATCAGATACTTGTCAACCTGATACAAGCAAATAAATATCAGCATTTTATATACCTGATACAAAGATAACTTTTAATTGTTACAACCAATGAGTATTTAATGTCAAATGTGTATTAAATAGCTACACCTTTTTACAATTGTACTTTTCCATCATTCCATACCAATCCAATGTGTACGGTTGGTAAAGCTATAAATTATGTAAAAACCTATTCGAAGAATGAATGTAAAAATATGCATGCCCAGTATACTTCCGGTCTATTCTATTGAAAAATGTGAAAAACTGTTCTTTGTTGCTTACTGTATCGATGCATTAAAAAGCACAGTATTCAAGAAAGGATTCTTGAAGTATCGGGAGAACAGACGGACGGACAGGCTTAGAATTCATAAACACATTATATTGGAGTTTTTTATACAGAGTATCTATGTACAAAGCATAATAATATTTTATAAAATATATTATAGACATGTAGTTTATAACTTACCGTATTTAAAGTTTATTGTCTCAAATTGCAGTATCTACATACATAAAAAATAATGTCAAGATTATAATTAGTACCAAGTCGAAGAACCATCGACTTACTATGGTAGTAGCATTTCTTGGTAAGCATACTAACAACGAAGTAAGCAATATATTTGGTCTATTTCTGAGTTGGTAGCCTTCAGATTAGTACATAAATCCTCTTTGGTAAAAGACAAAACGGTCAAAACATTCATACTACGAAAATGTACCTCAATTCTCACTTGACTCAATTAGTGTAAACTCTTTAGAGCAAGTTCTGCTCTGCATTGTACACTTTGTGTTGTAAAGCATTAACAACCACAATAACATACACATAGTATGTTAACATTGTTAATTGTATACTACTCTGTAAAAAGTGAAGTCTGGGTTGAATGGTGCCATACATTCAGTTTTTTACTTGGTAGAATAGTGGAGAGCTTATTATGAAACATGAATTGTAATACTAATGCACATAATGTGTTAATGATGTTATTATAATGTAAAAGGATTTTATCGTGCTGTGAATTCAGGTATACACCTGTATGTCCGACCGAAGGTATTTAAATGGAAATGACTGTCTTCGTGGATGACCACTTTAGTTTCTAAAGTGTAAGTGTTCGTTACGCTTTATACATATTGCATGGTGCTAGTAATAGAAATAGTTTTTTAGTTATGGCTCGTTTAATTTTATTAGTGACAGTGGCTCTCTTTGGTGTGACCAATACAATTAATGCTCATTCAGCTAAGTCAGGCATTAACGAAGACGAATGGCTTTGGGGAACATTCCCTGAAGGTTTTCAATGGGGATTTGCAACAGCATCGTAAGCATTACCACTTTTTCGAGTTTTCGCATTTCGAACAATAATACGTTTTTACGAGAATTTTAATCATAATTTTAAACCCGTTTTTCCATAGATATCAAATAGAAGGAGGCTGGGATGCAGACGGTAAGAGAAGGCTACAATTTTTCATTATAGTGTTCTGAGAGAGAAAACGAACTAGTAAATGACTTAAGTTATATTTTTATTTTATAGGCAAAGGAGAAAATATATGGGACGAATTCACACATAGAGCTATAAGTCCCATACAAAATGGCGATACCGGAGACGTTGCGTGTGATTCATACCACAAATATCGTGATGATGTCGCGATGCTTAAAAATATGGGGGTACGTGTTATTTCATCTTTTTGCTTTATCCTAACTGAATAATGAACAATTACATAGGAAGTAATAAAAAACTTCAAATTCAGTGTAAAGTTGAGGAAATAACATAACTTTTTGAGTACTGGATTAAGCATGCACTCTTTAAGCTTACATTTCATTTTACGGGGCACTGTAAGACTGAAATATTTATCTGTAACAAGTAATATGACTAGGCTTAATGTTAGTGTATTGACTTTGCCTACAATGCAAGTATCTATACAGTGGGAGAGTAATTTGTACAATTTTGTGGTTTGTTTACAGGCAAATTATTACCGATTCTCTTTGAGTTGGAGTCGTATCTTGCCTTTGGGAACTTTGGATGTGATAAACCAACCTGGAATTGACTATTACAATAATCTTATTAACCTTCTTATTGAAAACGGAATCACCCCTATGATCACAGTGAGTACACCTAATCAAAACAAGTTTCATTATTACATAGATCGTAGCTATACTCATAATAAAAATAGTTTACAGTTTACTACATAAAACAATTCATGAATGGAAAACTATTATTTGTCACTAATGATACGTAGGTATACAGCTAATTATTCATATATTCTACAACTCTGTTTCAAATTTAACTATTCATAGCTTTATCATTGGGATTTGCCTCAACCACTCATGGCTACTTATGGTGGATGGCCAAATGACGAACTTGTAGAACATTTTGCAAACTATGCCCGTTTGGTCTTTGGAATTTTTGGAGACAGGGTTAAGAGTTGGATTACTTTCAACGAAGCTTGGGTGGTCTGCATGCAAGGTATACATATGATTTTAATTATCGTTTATAAATTCTAATTTTCTAATATCAAGTACACTATTGAAAACCAGATTCAATTTATCTACCAATAATATAGATGAGAATTTGTTTTTCATGTCCAAAAATAAACTGTTTGACTTTTGGAAAAATAAAATATCTTTGGTTGGTAAAATGAAGTCAAATTGATAATTATATGTGCAAAGCAAAAGATCGTAAAATTCGTTGCAAATTACGATAACTATTTGATTACAAAATGATGTGTTACTTAAATTGTAGGGTATGCGTACGGCAGTATGGCTCCAGGTATAAGAGAAGAATCCGAAGCTCCTTACAAATGCGCCCACACAATTCTCAAGTCTCACGCTCGAGCATACCGAATCTACGAGTCAGAATACAAGCAATCCCAAGGAGGAATTGTTGGAATCACAATTGATTCTGGTTGGTACGAGCCAGCCGATCCAGAAAATCCTGCTCACGTTGAAGCTGCAGAAAGAGCTATTCAATTCAAGGTTTTAAATCCTTTTACGCAAACAATTATTAACCTTTGCTCACTATATCAATTTTAATGTCATTTGAGTCTCTTGTAGCCGATTATACAAGGATTAATTATTAAAACCTCAGATTAATTAGAATACACATAGCTATATGTAATAGCTTTATAAACTTCTACATTATGTACGTCAGAACGCTCCATTTAATGCAATGCCAATGCTAGTGTGTTTCCCAACAAGATTATAAAAGGTTAACTGAAGTGTTTGGGTTAGTATTTTAATGTTTATCCATAAACCCCCGGGAACCCATTTACTAAAACCTCCGTAAGCTTAGTAGGCAATCTCGAATGCTATTTAATTCATTGTGTGACTGTGTTTAGTAGTTTAATTAAAATTTGGTTTTGTTATGTTTATGTAAATACCAATACAGCATGGATGGTATGCCAGCCCTGTTTTCTTTGGAAAATATCCCGACGTTATGAGAGAGTTTGTGGATAGGAAAAGTCAACAGGAAGGTCGCAACAGTTCCAGACTCCCATCATTCGACCCCGCTTGGACTCGCTATATTCAAGGTACTTTCATACACAACTTGTATGCAGCAAATGTGTAGGAGTGAAGAAGATTATTTTCACGAGTTGCTCTTTACGTTTTCCAGGAACCTGGGACTTTTTGGGTCTGAATCATTACACAACAGAGTTGGTAGAACCTGCAACTGGCGGAAATCCGGGCTGGGGTGGTAAGAAACTATTTGACAGTTGAACACATGACTCAGTTACTAAATATTTATAGAGTTCGGTTATTAGAAAGATAAAATATGACGATGATATCAACATTTCGTTCCTATCAAATTCAAGGTGATCAAGACACAAGAACTTTCCAAGATCAAAGTTGGCCTCCATCTGCGTCCAGCTGGCTTAAAGTTGTGAGTTTATAACTTAAATTGTCCTTTCTAACATAAAAATGCTCTTTTTTTCCGAGAAAATATTTTATTCTGTATATATTTGCTATTTTAAACCTTTTTAAGATTCACAAGCTGAAATCTTGATATGTGTGTGTATACATAGAATACATACCTAGTGCATTGTGCTCTAGATTTAATATGCAAAGTAAAGATGTATTAAAGTCAAAGTGGTTGTATATAAGCTGGTATAGACAAGGCTGTATACAAGGGGTGGGCATACGGGATTGTACCCCCAAAATTCCAACAAAAGGTATTTTGCCCTAAAAAAGTTTAAAAAAATGAGCTATGCCCGAAAACAACCTTTTTTGTGATATTTGTTGGGATTTTGCCCTCCCCGAGATTCATTGTTTGATACTGCGTTGGTAGTAGTGCACACTCACATAACTTTTGTGTTGGTCAGGTACCCTGGGGTTTCAGGAAATTGGTGAACTGGATAAAAGATACATATGGTAATCCCGAAGTTTACGTAACTGAAAATGGTTTCAGTGACGATCATAGCGTTGGTCTTGAAGATACAGGAAGAATCGCGTACTACAATAGCTACATTAACAATCTCCTTCAGGCAGTCGTTGTGGATGGTTGCAATGTAACTGCTTACACTGCATGGTATGTCCTCAAGTGTACTTTTCCAGATAACATCAGCATTCTTCCTGCTCCTTAGTATTCAATTCAAACTATAATCACTTTTATAACCTAATGTGTCCCCCCTATCTCTCTCGTGTATTGCTAAAGCATTATTATTGTGTCTTTTACTGTTTACACAAATGCTAATGTAGAAAATGAAATTCTTTTCAGGTCTCTAATGGATAATTTTGAATGGGCCAGGGTAAGCCAACTACAAATTAATGGCAAAAATTCGTTTCTTGATTAGGCAATATATTATTCCACTTGTATTGATTCCTGCTGAATACAATTTTCTGTTGTGTCATGTGTTGTATAGGGTTATTCTGAACGTTTTGGACTGCACTGGGTGAACTTCACAGATCCCGAGAGAACAAGAATTCCCAAGGCATCTTCTGTTGTGCTTCGCCAAATCTATTCTGACAATGGATTCCCAGACCCGAGTAATAGTAATAATAAAGTGAGCTCCCGTAAACTATAAAGTATTATACTCCTACACAAACAGAGATAAACCAAAATACCATTTTCTAAACTCATTATTTGTTTTCAATTGCTTAATGATGCAATAAAGATGCAATTTATTTCCTTTACTTTCCATTAGAGGATTTGTATTCTCTTTTATTCCTACTATACTTTCGTGCCAAGACAATGCAATATTGCATGTGTACGAATTTCATTTAATTTCTCGTACAAAAGATCAATTTCTAGTATAAAGATTGCTTTCTCTTAAAGAAAGATCAGTTTCTCATGTGTGTGCTTTTGCAATAAAAGCGGAAGAAGGAAGGATGATGGTAAATTAAATGAAGGAGACAAGCCTCTTAATAAACCCGAGGCAGAAACCCAAACCAACTGTCCTTTTTCTAAGTAAGGATGAGGGTATAAAGTATAAGGTATTTTGGCTTTGAGGTGACCTATGGTTGACAGATGACACACTGGGCAAATTTAAAGCTAAAAGTGTACGAATGTCGGGGCAGATGCCAAAACTGGAGCAAATCACCTAGAAAAGTATCTTTGAGAAGAAGAAAAAAGAACTTGACTGAACTCGTTAATATCCTGTCTTACGGAAAGAGCATTATGGAAGATAAGGCTTTCCCCGGAAGACATAATCTAGAAAAAGTGGAGCTGCATGTGACATTTGTGAACTAAACGACCGTAAAAGATGACCCATGGCGATGCTTACATAATAAATACGTTTTCTGAAAGCAATAATCTCACATACATACTATACACGTATAAAAGCATACGTGTGGGTGGAAATAAAGAAAAAGTAATACCATATGACCATCCAAAGTGTCCTTAAGGTACATTACCACTAGATATAGGAATGAAGGGATGACTTTTTATGTGTTAAGTGTGAAGTAATAGAAAAATATTGATTTGTACACTTGAGTTGGCAGATACGAGAGAGAAATTTATTTTATTGTCGACCCATCACACAGGATAAATCCTTGGAAGACCAGGTACGATTCTCAACACGTTTACAATTTGCAGTGTACACAGTAAAACACAATACATCAACATTTTAGTAGCGCAATAATACTACAATCCTTTTCCTGCGATTTTAACCCTCATCAATGACATCATCATCAGTTTCACCATTTGGAAGACTTTGTTTAACAGTTTTTTTAATACGTACCAATTGTACCTCTATACAGTCGTAGTAAATTGCGTCATAATAAGCTGTACTTGTATTTCATATGCCCGTATCTGCAATTTCTTTGATTTTCTCTAATCACTAACAAAACTACAGAAATACCTAATTAATACCTAATTAGTACATTTAGTATTTTTTATACAATACATACATCATCTTCCTAAATGCTAATACATTACAATATTACATCAATTAACCTAGAACGGGAATACATACAATATTTAAGTATTTACAAATTAATACACACGTATAATATTTTACTTTTACGTGGATTGCATTGCAATTGGATACAGATTCTATGTAGCATAAACACAGAATCCATTAAAACTCTGCATGAACCACAAAAATTCATTTTTACTCGTTTCTCATTCAATCAAGCAAAAATTAAGTAATTTTTAACAAAATTTGCGCGAATAATAGATCAGAAGATGAAGTTGTAAATTGCTTGACACAAAATCTAGTTTTTGTTTCGATTTTGATCTAGGTATTCCTAAAGTACATATAGAGATTTGGAATGTTAATAACAGGAAATATAGTAATTTGATACATTTACAGCTACATAATTTAGTTTGTAACTATTCTACACACATAGAAAGCTTTTACTCGTAACATTTGTGACTATAAGGTTCTTAAGTTACAGATAGATTCCTCAGGGGAAGACATTGGTAGGTAACAATATGGTTTTGGATATGGACTAGGAGACATGATAACTTTCAACTGTGTGTTTATGTTACAATTGTTATTAATAGAGTTTTGATATTTGTATATTTATTTATTGTGGTTTCACTTTCACTAAGTAAGTACAAATAAAATGAAAAATGAAAAAGATTGGAGTTTAGTAGTAGTTTTATGATAAATCGTAGCTTTAACATTTTCTCTAATTGTTTGCTTTTTGTTTCTTGTTGATATTATCTGATCTGACTTGAGATTAATTGTATACAGCGATCATTAATTAGCCTGTAACCTGTGCGTGGTGTATTTCACGTTAAATTATGTTTGATGTATTCGTAATGCTTTCTCTGTGTGTTTTAGCATGTATTTATTTTATGAGTATGTTATTTCTCTGGAGATGTAGTAACAATTCAAAATGTTGAATTGTACAGGTTGTTGTATGTAGGTAAGCTGATGATCACTAAATAAAATACAAATAGAAAATCCTTCACAGTAGTACAAAACTAAATTAGCCATACACAGTACAGTACGCATTTCCCGAACGATGCAAATGCAATGACGCTTATTGCTCCAGAATGTGTTAAAAAGTGCATATTTATTGTGAGTACCCTTCTTAAAATGTAAAAAAAGATTCAAATGAGTTTACTTTTTTGTTTACTTTACAACTCTACTCTTTTCTGACTTTTCTCCAAGACTGGAAAGTATCTCTTGATTCAAATTGAAAGAAACTGACATTGGGACGTAAATGGCTATTAAAATTCAAGTGCAAGTCGACAGAGTGGAAAGATAGCGTGCAAAGTGGAATGTGCAATGAAGGAAGATGAAAAATTGCTTTCAGCTATTATAGTAATGCAATTTCGAAGAAACGGAGACTGAATGTGTGCTGTTGCTTTAAAATTTATTGAAGAAACGTCTCATAAGACAGGTTCGTTGTTGTAGTAGTAGGAGTGAATGCAATCCATAAAGAACTCCTGTGTGTTTCTGACTTCTGTGTGCAACAAAAGAGACTGCCTTTAGTCCTGCCACAGTGTAACATACACTTTTCTCCCTTCAAATATGTGTATGTCTATGTATATAATATGTATGTATGCTTCTTTCTTTTACAAGAGAATAGTACTTTGATTCTGTCGTATTTGAAAACCGTCATTTTCAATGTGTTGCCACTCAGGAAAGATAAATGTAACGTCCCACCAGCCTGACACGCTCCACTTTCTCCCGAGGATTCCATTTTTTTACCAATGGACTTCCAAAACACAAGCAGAAGTCCTAAACCCCGTACATTTAAAGCCAAGTCAAAGTCAACTCACTACCACTAAAACATCAAAGGCTGTGTGTGGCTCAACAAGCAAAAGAGCAAAGGTTATCATAAAGAACTCTAAAACCTAATAAGCAAATATCAAATGTGAAAGTCTTAAAAATAACCACCATATGTGTGTATAGAGTTCAGAGATTCTTTGGGGAAATGGAAAAATAACTTCAAATTGGTGAAGTGGAAGAAACAAGTAAGTAATCAAGGCGTATCTTATTGTCAGTTGGTTACTGGTATTGTTTTTTCTTCTTCGGTGGTGTAAATTTAAGGGTGGTTGGTTAGTAATGTGTATGTAGGTAATAAGTCGTATGTATATCCATATCTCTCTCTCTTAAAGTAGTAGTAGCAAGTAACAATTTTTTTATAATATTAATGTGTATGAGAATGTTCAAAATTTACTGATTATTGGGATTGTAAAGATTATTATTGTCGTTAACTTACAGATTTAAATGATGTAATTAAGTAAGTAATCAAATCTGTAATTAATTTTAGTATAGTGACACAAGCATTACCCTTAGTTGTCTTGTGATGTGAATGTTTTTCGGTGTAAGTAGTACTCGCAGTTTTCGTGAAAAAAACGGAGTTTTATTTTTATTCTTGATCATTGCGAATGTTCTTGGAATAGTTTTCAAGCAAGTAGAGAAGGGCTGCGAAATCTTCTTCTGAGAGACGAGCTGGAGCGTCTTGTTCCAAAGCCATTGCCAAATCAGATCCGCTAAGTGTTGGCGTTGCCCCATCAGATTCATATCCAGAACGACTTGTGCGAGAGAATAGATGCGGTAGAAGGATTTGGGCATTTGGAACCTTTTGCTTCATGCGGAGCTCCCGGAAACTCGAGATAGGAGCCTCAGGACCGAGTCTGAAGATAAAACGATAAAAATGAAAAATTAACATTATACTACAGTTTATTTTAATGTACTGTTCTGTTCCGCCATTTACATTCTAAGTAGGTAAGTAGGGATATTGCATTGATGTTACGATATTACACAATAAATACTGCTTCAGCTTCCAGGATGTCTAGGAATACTAAACTAATATTCTGGAATATGACGCTAGAAATGTAGTCGTATTATCTGCAGTAAGCTCTCTAACACAAGAAACCCGTAAAATATAGCTGCAAACGCTATTTTTAGGGTACTGATTCAAAACAACTCTTAGTACCTATCTAACCTACCCTTACCTTGAGACCTAGAACAATGTATTAAAATTCATTGCTCTATTAGAAATCTTACGCAGTAAATCGGTAATTCTCCCTACTTTATAATATGAATTCTATGTAGGTAGTCATAATTTCATAAGAGAATAAAATGTCTGATTTTTGAAGTACAGTTTAAGAACCTATACCTTTGATAAATTTTTCCATCTTTTAACCCAGCGAATACAGTATTGTAGCTTCTCTGCAATAAAAAGCTGCAATACTGTGTTCGATGCTTTTAACCTAGGTATACCTTTACAAAGGTATTGCGAGGAAGTTACGACAAATCTGCAGTAAAATGGAAAATTACTGGAATATGCATTTCATGCAATAAACCATGCAAAAAAAGAGAGAACAAAAATGTATATTACCTTTTGTCGAATTGGTTGTACAATTTGTTGAAGAGATTATCGTGGTCAAAAGTGGACGATGCCTTGCTGTATCTGAGAGAAGGTTTTCTGCCCCATCCAACGTAGCGTTTTGTACGGCCAATGTTAATGACATGATCTTGCTCCAGGTCAGCAGAAGATGCTGGAAGCTGTACAGAATTAGATTTGACAGCTACTGCCAAAGGTGCTTCGACAATTTTGCCATTGCCAATGGTCTCCTGTTGCTCTGGCAGAATGCCACCGAGCACACAGCAAACAACGGAACAAAGAAGGGCAATTTGAACAGGACGAAGAAGAAATCCCTTGACCCGAGCCATTTCTTTTGTGAAGGTAATCCGCAACAAATATGTCACACAGTCAGTGGGAAACAGACAAAAACGTCTTCAGAAGATCAGACGAAGAAGAAGAAGAATTTCAATCTATTGCCTATAAAAAGTATTTAAAGTCTATATTATATACTTCCGAATAATCCGAATAGAAAATCGGGTTAATGAAAACCCTGGACAAAGTGACAGTTTTGGTGGCTGAAGGAATTAATCTCGTTCTTCACACCACTTCTTAAGTGATTGGAAGATGAATGGGACAGAGAAAGAGTCGAGAGTGCAAAAGAGATAAATAGAAAGTGAGCTCAAGGCAGAAACCCCAGAGAACTCCAGTCAAATTCTAAATCCTCTTAGAAAAGAGCTTTATTACTTTGACTCTCTCCAGAAGAAAAGTCTCCAGAGAAAGAGGCGTGGTATGATAAGGTGGTGCTAAGATTCCCGAAAAAAATTCCTAATGCTTTTACAATATATCCCTTTTACATAAAACTATCGTGGTTTGAATGGGAAATTAAGGGTTTCAGTATGACTAGGTATATTATATTAGAAATCTTCTTTCTTACGTAAGGTGGTATAATTTAAAGTGGACTAATTTATTCTCTTGTTAACCGAATTCAGCGTGCCAGGGGGGAATGTCTACAAGTGCTGTGAAAATTGTGACAAGAAAGGAAATGAGAGTGCTGGATGCTGCAGAGTTCTGGATGTGTTGTGCAAAGGATGAAAGAAATACTGGAGAGGAAAGCGAGTGTGATGTGCAAGTGCTGCTGCGACAAAGTACAAGTCTGGAATGGAGCTGGAACGACGGATGCAGATTTACTGGACCAGTTCGGGAAAGCTTGCTTTCACTTATATATAAGTCTTTTACTTCCCCCCTTCACCAGAAAAGCTTTTCACAGCATCAGCATCATCACCACATCCCAACCCGTCGCAAATTTCAAAGTATACATACACATCCAGAAGAACCCGTAGACACAGTTTATGTTATTGCAAGCAAAGGCGCAGTTCAGAACGAAAACCAAAATCAACGGGGAAAAAGTATGCAGAGACTCTCCAGAGACTTTATTTCCAGAGAGCACTTACTAATATACTCCTATTGCTTCTACGTGTATATAATTTGATAAATACGACGCTAGTATTTATGTAAAGTCGAGTCGAGTGACTCTATTACATCACTTAAAGAAATACTATTACATACTCCGCTATTACAGATACGCTTAATCGAATTTCCCGTTTACTGGAAAATAAAGGGAGACGCATACATAGAGGGTTGCCAATGAAAGGAAATGAGGAGGAATATGGAAAGTAGGTAGAAAAGGAAAGAAACAAATTCTATACGGGTTCTCTGGGATTCTCCTAATGAAATTGTAATTGTGTTCCAGATTGCTAAATATTTGTGTCTAATATCCTTATTCCATTTGAGTTTTTAGCACAGTCATTATATCCGGGCTAGAAAAAGTACTTTCATGCTTTAGATTTCATTTGTAAATAATATGTTACTTTACTAGTTCTCATACTGGAGTTTCTCTTTAAAGTCTTTTGCAACAGAGAGCCGTTTAATGTGGTCAGGTCAGGTTTGGCATGGTTTTGCCGTGCCTTTTGGCGCAAGTCTCTGCGAAACAATCGATATTCTTATCATAGGATTCGGGATTAGCTTCTTCTCTCTTTCTCTATTGCCTTTTCTCCGTATCTGCAATGTAGTGTGTACGTGCATCTTGTAGTAAAGTACAAACTGAGACTGAGAGTGTGTCTACACTACACAAACATTTGTAGATGTATGTAGTGTCTAGTACTTAGTCCTTTTAGCCGAATACCTCTGGAGAAGAAGAAGAAGCTGAAGAACCATAAGGAGAAGAGTGAAAATACAAGTGTGCTTCTACTAGAAATGTAATGTGAAGAATTTCATCTATTCTTTTCTTTCCCAAACGTTTTCAGTTTTCGGATACGATGGAATTTCTATATCCGCCATGGCACTGGCTATGTATTTCTATTTCATTATTATAAGATTCCTTTTGCATTTTCGTTGTATTTATATATGTATTGGTTTAGGAGCCCAAGACGAGGGTCGTCGTCTATTTCTATTCTCTGTCTTTCTATACATCAGAGAAATGGATTTAGAGGGAAAAGTACTAAACTACTTTGATACTCTGATCTCATCGGCTTACACTTTGTTTTCCTTCCTCTTTTCCTCTCGTCGTTTACAATTTTGTCATTGAGTGCTCCCGAGAAAAGATACAGATACACAAGAGGATCCTTACTAGATTCCTTTTTCCATTATTACCAAACAGGAGTCTACATACATACATACATAATAATATAGCCAGTTTCATTCCCAGGGTCGTTGTTTCTTTTTTGAAACAATGAATACTTTTCCATAAAGGGTTTACTCTATATCTACCATAGCTGAATTTCAAACAACGTAATAGAAAAGTAAAATAGAGCAGATACACAATGGTGGTAGACTGTTAGAGGTTGATGGTAGGTAGTGCTAGTAAATTACAGCTAGAAGAACCTAACCAAACTCCAGGCAAACAGAAATTCGCCCCTTTTCCACGCTTCTTTGGACTGATCTCATGCCAAAACAAACTTTCACTTTATCTGAAACTTCCACTCGAATCCTTTTCAGTGTATGCACACCCGCGTCCACTCCAGTCCAACTCACTGGCTTATAGTTAGCACAACCTATACATTCAAGTACTAGCTTATTGTATTAAAATCTTCTGTGTACAACATCACATGCATTTACGAGAAAGTCTAGTGCTTATTTCCAATGGGTTTCACTACAATTTCTAGGCTAAGCAAATACAGTGAGAGTCATTAGTTCTAGAAACCCAAATATTGGTTTTGGCAGTTTCTGAGGGAAATACACTTTGGCAAGACGAGGAAGAAGAAAGATAATTATTAATTAATATTCATTAGAATTCTATGCATGCATAAAGTCTCCTTTCAAAATATTTTTCATCCTCTTCATTTCTTAACAAAGCTTTTACCTTCCAAAAGAATTTTAACAATGGTTCTCTTTTGGGCAACCAGGGAATGGGGTTTATTAAAACAATACGGTTCCAGAATTTGTAGTGGCCCGGATCTTAATAGATATTTATTGATTTTGCATGATGTATTTCTTATTTAAATTGTATGTGTGTAAATTTTTTCGGTTATTGTTAACAGTAGGCTAGACACTGGTTTTTCCAATCGTCGGACTTCGAATATTTTCAGTTTTTATGTAGAAACAAACAATTTTGTATTACCGATTTTCTATATATTCTGCAACCGCTTTATGGCAGCGTTGATGTTTAAGTGAAAAATAGACATGTTAAAAGATATTATTCTGCTTGTCAAAAGAAATTACATTTTTTGAAATGGCTACAAATTTTGTGGATGTAGGAAATAAAGTGGGTACATTAGGAAATAAAGTTCCTACATCCACAAAAAAATTTAGCCATTTCAAAAAATGTAATTCCTTGTGCCAAGCCAAATAATATCTTTTAACAATATCTCCAGGGTATAAAGTCTCAACTCTTTATTTAAAGGAGACATGTTCTCATTTGTATGGATTGCACTGTATATAACAATGTGCATTGTTTGAAATTGAACAAGAGAAACTTTGGACAAAGCCTGGAGCAAAGATTTCCTCTATACTGGTTGTAGAACTAGATACTTACATTTCATTTGGCAAATAGGTTCGATCCAATGAATAGACAATCAATTAGTAAGTAGCTACTCTAGGAGCGAGTGAATTCAAGTTGAGTTTTCTCTTCACTCCGTCGATCCGACTAATAAGCAATTTAAATTGCGATTTCCCTTCGCTCACCCAATTCCCCGAAGAAAGCAAGTGCAACACAGTTACATAATATTATGCATCTCAGGCTTTCCAAGGATAATGTTGTAAAAGGTAATGTTACGACCAAATGGACTATGGACACAATAAAACTGGAAAATGTCCAACATGTATGTACATACTACTATTACCATTACACATACATATACAAAACTAATGTTCTTCATATTGCAAATGCTTCACAGATGCTACCACCACCAACCAATGCAACCAACCAACCAAAACTACATACTCTCCATCCTGCTAATACAATTCTGCCCTGAATGAGAACGAGAATGTTGTAGTCGTATAGAAGTTCGAAAACTCATCGGAGGACAAAAAGAACATTGTGTATAGCACTTTAGCTGTGAAAGTGTCTGACTCACTTTGCGAAACCCTTACAGAATGTAACATAACATAAAGATGGATGTTAGAAAATTTTCATCACGACGACTGTTCGTTGTTCGGTCGTAGAAAACATGACGACATTAAACTGGTCTTCTTACGTCGTTGTTTTGTTACTGCTACAAATTGAATTCAGAATTACATTCTATAGTATTCTGTGTAGTGTGTAGCTGTTGTTATGTAATAGTAATGCTATTTGCATCATGAGGCTACATTTATTTGTATGCTGTGTTTTGTGTAGGTGGAGGTGTAACATTTGTCTTTAGTCCTACTCTTACTTTTCTATACGAATAATACTAAAATTGTACTAACTGTTACATTTCCATGTATACACGTGTAGTAGCATACATACACAACACTTACAATATAATATTATAGCGTAGGAGGGAATTTAAATTGAAGATATCATAAATACTTCTTTACACTAATGCTATATAGTAAATAGCAAGGCTGTTCTAGCTGCAGGGCATTAGGGCACGTGCCCCCAAAGAAATCCAACAAAAAGATGTTGTGTTTAACATAAAAACACACAAAATCGTAATTTTTTTCAATTTTAGACTTTTTAGGGATGATTTTTAGCCAATTTAGATAAATTTTTTCGGGCTAAAAGCGAAATTTGTCATTTATGGTATTGATAATATTTTGATGATTGTGCCTCGCAAACAATCCTGGATACGGCCCTGGTATATAGTATGTATAAGGAAGTTAAGTATGGTAGTAGATACTATCCTATGTTGATATCTCTTAACATGATTGATGAGGTGAAATGGTTAACACTGCACTGGTTCTCATTTTAACCCTTCACCTTTCCCTTGAGTAAAATGGGCAGACTGTTATTAGGAACAACCCACACACAAAGTTTGTCGTGAAGCAACTGCTGCGTAATATGCTGCTGTGTACGTATGCGATATGTCACAGGCAGCGTACGTGGTTGAATGCATCAAAAAGTGTAATGTAATAATATTATAAAGAAGAAATTTGTCATGTCTTTCCATACTCCATTCCATACATATTTCCATATACATTGAATATACTAACAAAAGTATGAGATAGAATATTGCACCAGAAGTTGTAGACTAAATGTGAATCGTTTATTTTATTTATTAACACAGAAATGACAGGACGGGGTATGTAAATGTAATATAAATGTCCGTACGTCCCTTGTAGCAATATCTTTTGTACTGATATACATACAACACGTCCCTTTAGCCTTCATGCATCAATACCCTTCCCCATGTATCTCTATAAGTCTTTTAGAGAAATAGTAGGAGTAAGCATAATAAAGTGTCACGTTACAGGTTCATCCTTTATAAAATATTGAGACAAAGAAATGTGTATGGAACTGTATAGTTAAAGCTTTAAGGGTATTATGTATAAGTCTCTGTCCTTGTTCTACTGCATTCATGCACAGGGTAGTTTGATATTAAAATTTTACGCTGGGATGCATTTGGAATGGCAGTAAAAGACGGAGATAATTTATTATTTACAAGTTACTACATGAAATTACGGCCTGCCAAGATATTAATGGACTTACTTAAGAATTTCACACTTGGGATGCGATGCAATGTGTTGTTGTGTGTCTTGTAGCCTTCTGACTGTGAATAATTCCTACAATGTAGATAGTTATGCATAATAATGGGAGCAGAAATTTTATACGAGACAATATGTAGGTGTCCTTTATAGCAGTGAACGGGATTTGTGCAAATACAAACTATGTACTACTTAGAAGCGTCCACAAAACAAAGGACGCAATTATTTCTACTACACAGTTCGTTAGTTTGGTTACTTAGGTATAATAAATTTGTATGATGGCATGGTGGTGTGATGTAAAGTATTATGAGCTGAAGGATTACTTTATAAACAGAATTAAGGGAGGATTACGTGATCATCATCATTTTGCATCTGGCTGCTTGTAGTTATTGTGGTGGAGTGTGCTTCAGTCAGAGACTCAGTCTCTTGTCAGCCTCAGTCAAGATGAAATTTAATTTCAAGGGAAGGATTACAACACTAGAGCTGTTCATTCATATACAGGATTTCATTATGTGACATCATCATATTATCAAGCTTAGCATTTCCTACACAAAAACAATATACCTTGCATTTAGTGTTGAATGAAGTACGTACTATGACGGAAAAAGATGTTCTGTTTAGTATGGGTGACCTATTTCCATTAATATAATACATTGTCAGAATTAGAGAAATGTAGAAAACAGACATACTGAATTTTCACTGATAAACTGCTTTACCTAATTGTATTTAGGTATGCACGAGTTAGTAGGAGGAAATGTGCTTTTAATCTTGTTTATTTATCAAGTTAAAATGGCATGAATAAAGTGGTTGGTTGATGTAATTTATTCAGAGCACTATTGCTACTTAAAATGAAAGCATTGAGTAGCTACACTGTTGAAACACAGGAGATTAATTAATCAAAAGCTTTACCTAGTAGAATGAATGCTGAATTTAATTATATTGTGTGTAGGTACTGTGTGAGGGATCAATTTGCAGATTCTCGGAAGCTGTGGTCCAATAAAGACCGAGTTCCCAAAGCATATTACACTCGAAAGATAAAAAAGGCTTGTAAACAGAAGAATTCGTTTTTTGTATGTACATCAAAGGCTTAATAACTACAGTGTTTTTCGAGTGTCTCAAAATTACTTTTGTAATTTAATGGAGAAAATTCTGTGTGTGTCACACTTGGTGAAATAAAAGCCTTTAAAGTGTCGACGAAGGTATTTTCATAAACAGGAGGAGTGTCTTTTGGGTTAGTCATCATGTGTTACATGCAAATAAGACGCCCACACACGCTCTCCTACTTTTAGTAGAGGATATAGGTAGGAGTTCTCTGATACAAACTCGATTAACATTCTCACCGAGTAAGCTTTGGAATCTACAGACTTCAGAAAAATATTCCTGGTTTGAAAATTCTCCGGGATGAGAGAAGGAATAAAGGACTCTCTGTCAGATACGGGAACTTTTGCGATATAACCACAAATAAACGCCCTGTGTTGAAAGTCTCTTCAAACTCAAACTCTTCAGGATTTCTATAATATATAAATGTTATAGGCTTTCACTTTACATACTTCCTTCATTTTATGACTTTTTGTTTTGTTGGAGTTCGGAAAAGTTTTACACGTTGCATTGCAGTAGTGTAGTAGTACGCCATACTTACACCAACTCAATTCTAACCCACAAGAACTGCATTGAATTGATGAAAGAAAACTTGGCAGTAAACGACCGCCATCATGAACTTAAGTACGTACATTTCTACACTTTTTTAAAGCAAGTGAAATGCTCGCAAAGTTTACAGTCCAGAGACGTCATTACTGTTTCGTACAGACTCAGTACGTACTTCGACTAATTTTCAATTATGGACACATATACAACTGCAGAAACACCGATATACCTATTTAGTGTCTACAACATATAAAATCTCTACACATTGATATATTCATGAATGTAATCTCGTCTCATTCCCCCATGTCCCATGTTCTACACAAGTATCCAATTATAAAATGCAAACAAAAAGCAGTTTTATGTTTTATCATTGGATGTCTTGGGTTATCACAGTATATGTAAATTGCTTCTGTAGAAAAGTATGATACGCTTTAGTACATGCAATTGATACAATTATAATTGTACATTGTACATGTAAGGATATGAATATTTTTTACAAATCTCAGCAATGTCATAATTGTAATATATTATGCTTCTTTAAGTAGTGTATGAGTGAAAGAGTATGAGTGTAAGTGTAATATGTATGATTGAGTTATAATTTAAAAAACTGTTAAATGCTCATATTTATACATAAGTAGGTTTAAATTCGATTTTTATGACATACGTAAAAACTTTATTTGCTATATATACATTGATTTGGTATACAACTTTTATGTAAGTATTTAATTGTGTGATTGTTTTTGGCTTGTGTTTGAATGCTTAGTTTGATACACCTATATTATTTATAATAGTCTTTTCATTGCTATTTTATTGTATACAGAATATATTGTAGCAATTTGTCAGCTTGTACTCCCGTAATTTATGGATTGCATTGATTATTAACAAAATTAACATATACATTGACAATAGTTACAATTGTTTGTTTATAAATCTCTGTACATTGTTTACATGTACATACATGAATTACTACTTTACTACTATTAGAATATATGATATGTATTTTGTTTCAAAATCAGTTTTATCAGTTATTATATTACTATTTCTTATTACACAGGGTTCGTTGAGTAAGTAACATTTTAGTCGATTGATTTGGTTGTACAGATTCATAGGAAACACACTGGAATGTCATGTGTACTCTCAGCTCAAATTAGAAAATTAATTCATCACAACTTCATCAATTTTTAATTTCGTTATTTTTCATATCACCATTTTTAATTTCACCGTTTCTTGTAATATCGCCATTTTTAGTAATATCGCCGTTTTTTACCGTCATTTTTATATCCGGTTTTTCTGGCTTTTTCCTGGATGTAACAATCATTATGAGTATAGCTGCTAGAAGAAGACTGGCTCCGAATGCCATCACAGACCACGTTGTCATACTTGCAATATGCAATGGTTTTATAAGTTTCATTTTCAAAAGTTCTGAAGTTGGTCCATCCACTCCAGCAGACTGTTTGAAAAATCAGTTTTGTTATTCCGACAACTTTTTCATTGAATGTTTCTGATAGTAATTAAATATGTATTCTGGAAAAAACTTTATTTTTTCTGTCGTACTCACCTCATCCACCCACATAACTGGAAATAGCATTGTAGGAGCCTTTTTCAAACATTTGAAATATTTCGACCGTCTTAAATCAACATTGACCTGGAACCTTTTACTGGCTAGAAGAATTGACGCTGTATGCTGTTAGCATAAAAAATTGTTACAAATTAATATCTCTTTTGACATATTTTTGCATTTTTCACTGTAAGAGAATGCAAGAGAATTCTACCGGTTCTAAAATGATGAAAGTTTCGTGCAAATCTCTATTTGGGCTGAGCCCAATAGATTGGTTAAGGTATTGGTTGGCTTCAAAAAAATGTGGCCAGGAAGCTACGATCGGAGCTCCTATCAAAGAAAAAGATCAGAATTCATTGAAAGATGAAGGCAATATGATTTACGGTGAATGCTGTGAATGTGTACCCTTTCTACATACTGCAATTTCAAAGACACCACCAGGGAGACAGCCATCTCCATTATTTCCGGATGTTTCACAGTAACATCTATTATTTGGATTTGTTCTTGGGTCTTCAAGGATTTCCTTTGGTGTGGTAAACCTGTATCCCTGAATTCCGTAGATTTCTGCATCTTCTTGATACGTCATGTACATCGATCTGCACATATCTGGACTGAAGATGTTCAGAACTCTGTCTCGCGTTACAAAAGGAGGGAATATCGAGCCATCACTTCCATTTATCATGTTACAATATTCAGACTCGTAAGTTGTAAGCTTTGTTTGACCGTTCCAAGATATCGTCGTCCCAAACTCTTCATTATTTTTTACTCCAGAAAAGATTTCTAACAAATCTTCCGTAGACCCGTTTTTCTAGAAAATGCAATGGATTTTTACTGTTTTGACATCTGTATCAGGTAGCAAATGTATAATTGTTTTGTGCGCAAAAAAGATTATTTTCGACTTACAGCTGCATACATACTAAAACTGTTATTTGGTAATATTTCATTTCCCGTAAATTCGGATATAGTTGCAATCATTTCATCCTTATACCCTTCGAAGAGATATTCTCCGACAGTCTTTTGAATGAACAACTTGGTTTCTACTTCTCTCACAATTTCCAGAAAAATGTATCGTTGAGGACTTGAAAGGCTAGCCAGTTTGTTAGCCATGGACTATAATACATGAATGAGACTGGTTGGAACAACAGTGTAAATTAAAGACACATTTAGATATAAAGGCAAAGTTTTTCTTACAATTAAAGGTATATTTATAAATGTTAAAACGTCATCTTCTCCCCCGATGGACATGTCTCGTCTAAAAAAATATGTAATCTTTGGTCGAAAAGTTATCGTATCGTTTTCTTCGCTTATGTCTTCCACTAATTTCTCTCGCTTTTCCCTAAACACATCAAAAAAATATTTTTACACCCAAATCTGAACAATAATCATTTTCCCTCAATGTATCTCTAATTTATTATTTCATCAACGAACACAAATGTTAGATTCTATAGCTTTAAGGTTTTAGAATTTCTTACGAGTAAACATAGGGTCCTACTTCCTTTAAAATCGGTTTCTCTCCTTTTATTACGTCATCTGGATTTGTTACATTAAATAAGTACACTTTCATATAAATTGGCACAGGTATATGTTTCCATCTGCAATTTTTTCGAACGAGTAAATATTTACAGCAAGAATATAATATTATGTATTTTTTCATCATTCTTAATTAAAAAGTATCATTTGTAGATTTATTTCGTAGTAAGAAATAAGTAGAATTATTCCTTTACCTATGGAAAGTATCACTTCCATTTACTAAGCACACTTCCTGAAAAATTATAAAAAAACCAAGCATTATTTTAAGAGCCATGTCATCTTTAGCACAAACTCATTCTCACATAAAATGCATTAATATCCGTACCCTCATCAAAGTTCTTTCAAATAATACGTTTTCTTTTTACCATAAACACAACGAAAACATTACATTACACTATTTCTAAAGAAACAATTACTGCCAGTTTTTTCTGTGTTGGTTATACAGTTATATCTCACTACATTACATACCGGTAGAGTCGTAAAAAATTCCAGTCTGCTTACGCATAGTTCCGTAAAAACTAATTGCATCGTAAAAATATACATCGTATGATGCTACGTCCTATTGTAGCACCACCCATTCATAAACCACACGATAACTTCCATCAATAAGAACACAGTAGCACAATAATTAAATTAATTGTACCATATTCCGTACCTATATGTAATACTATATTCTTTTTATGACTTCTTAGACTGAGACACACACTCACACCGGAAAAATGAATGAGTTAGGTTGGAAGCATTAACCCGTGTTTTGTGATATATCAAATAGAATGATAAAAATGTTAAAAACTGCAATACTCCATGGGGAGGACTAAAATGAGAAACAATTGGCAGGGAATAGAATGCAAAAAAAATTGTCGCATAATACATGTAACGTATGTACCGGGAAAATATCTGTATTAAATACATGAATAAATTATTCAAATTATTTGAAAAGTGAAACACATGGTGTCGAGGGAATTGAGGAAGAAACGTTAAAAAATCCATTTCTTGAAATGGGAAATAACAGGGGGATTCAGAAAAATATTAATAATAGAATTTAGACAATTTGAGTATGTTTTAATAAACAAATTCTGTACAAGAATTGAAATTAATTCAATAAAAAGTTAAGATTAACAGTATGCAATTTTTCAACATAGATTTAAATGTGCCAGGTTGGTTGGCTTAAAATCATATAGCATGTATCACTAATTAAATTACATACTATTTACGTAACAACCTGCTTAAGAAATCTTAATACAATTTCAATCATGTACATACCTAGGTACTTAAGTTCATAATAATAAGACATGCCTAAAGCTACGTTAAAATGGGAATATTTTCATGTGACTCGTTATAGTTTATAAATATCAAATCGAAAAAAGAAATGAAAGCCATAACGAATGCATCTTATCTCCAGTGATGCCTTATATATTTTCTAAGCTTCAGATACGAGTGAGATAAATTTTGTAGTTAGTTTCAGTTTTTTCCCCCATAGTATTAGTATTATGACCTTTACTACAAGCGGGTACCTACTTCCTACGTCTAAAATATTACTCAACAGACCAAAACGAAGAGTCGTTTCAAACTCTGACGTTTATTTATCATTCATTTGTGTCATTTATGATAAGAGGGTTGTTCTTCTCTTGCTCTATACCTTGTCTTGCCGCAAACATTGCCACCTATACCACACACACCACCAAACAGCACCTCGTATTTATTGCCATTGCTCTTTTCTAATCACATCCTATAATGAAAAGGTCAAGGTCAAGCAGATCAAACCAAAAGAAATCAATCTAATCGTACAGCTCATTAATTTCACAAAATTAGGAAGCTTCATCATTCAAATGTTCATCAACGAGTGTTTGTGGCATTTAATATCAAATCTTACTATTTCATCGCATGAAGGTTCTAATAAATCCTTCTGTCACAAACTAAAGCACTAATTTATATCTGACACTGATATTACAATGTAGGTATATTAAGATTAATAGACACTTCTGTTTAATCCCAGAATAATTTTTTAGCCCGCTACAACACAGCAAAAAACAACGAATCGATAATATTATTGGTATATAGCATAAAAATATAGACACATTAACAATAGTGTATATAAAAAGCTTGGAGCATGCAGGTAGGTGTTGTTAGAGTATTATTTTAATACACCTTGCTTTTTCCGAATCGTATATACAAATAGTTACATTTATAAAAGTAGGCGCGTAGCCAGGATTACAAGTTGGGAGTGCACACTGCAAACTAAGTTGTTTATATACAGAAATAAATTTGTGGGAGAAGAAAATTCGAATAATATGAAGTACAATTGAGACCATAATAGCAGTTGCAATAATGGAGTCGATTAGGTCAACCAACGTCAATGCATCAAATTCGCACAGAGCGCGAAGTTTTTTCAAAGTTTTTGAACTTTTATGGCAAAATAATCTCTTTTTTAGACATCTAATGAATTCTGGAGGATGCAGTACACCTTCTCTGGCTACGCGCATGTATAAGAGTAGCACTATTATTACCTATCTAGTTTTTATACACATTAATTTATATTTTCTCTTAGAATTGTTTATGTGCATTTGTTAGCAACTTATATATTAGATTAGCGCGCTAATCAACCTACGTGATTACTGTGTTATTCTGAGCATTCACAGACAGTAATGTCATATATAAAGTCTTCAGAGTACCTCTACCTATTTATATTAATGTTTGAAAATAGAGAAGCTTTATTTATTAGTCAGTCATATAATAATGACTCTCAGACTGATGAGACTCAGAGATAATAGAGTCAAAACGATTCATATTGATTCACTTAACCATACAACATCTGTTTTGCAGACTATTATATGAACTGAACAAATCTTCCTCATTTATTGCATTGCTAGTAGTGTTGTTACGTTACGTATATAAAGAGGAAATTTTCTGTCTGTGACAATCAAACAAAGAAAAAAAATCGAATGTATATTCTTTTCTACAACTGCACCAACTCTACCTTTTTGATGCTCCACTAAAAAGACGATTTTTTATAACCAATCAATTCTACAATTATCATCTTATACAATCCATAGATTCATTTTATGCAATTTCCCGTATTTATTTAAATCAAATAAGACTTCTTCACTTGCGACTGTGAGTATTATGTGAATCTTAGAGAAGAAAACAAGACAATGGTAGTTGTACATTGTACATTACATTAAAATCCCTAAAAAAATTCTGCTTAATGCTTATTAAGTGTGTTGGTATTGCATAACATATCTAATCTAATGCATACTACCACCTAGGTATATTTCTTTTACATGGTACATGTCACATGTACAATGTACATTAGCATATAATTGCTAGAATTAAATTGTTTATTTAACGCTAATAATACTATCTTGTTTGTTAGTGTAAGGAGAGTATTGCACATTGATGCGCTTAAATCAGGGCAAAGTGATAATAAAGTGCATAATGTGCATGTGTTTACAAGTTTGTAGATACAAAGCAAATTTTAATAATGTAATAAAGAGTGCAAGTCTAACTTACTTGTTTTATTTTGCCATTAATAACTGCAGGGAGAAGGAACCATCCGCTGGTTATAGCGAAGGCAATGACACTAACTCCAATCGCAATGAGAATCGTAGGAGTTCTTTGCATAGTTCTGTTTGTTTCTGGTGGCTGAGAGTCTCAAGTGAATTTAAACGATACGTGGAATGGAAAGCACTGTGGCGTGTTCTAGTATTTACCAATACAAATACAGTAGTATTATTATTGTTCTATCTAGTATTTTATTAACATGTGTTTGGTTGCTTTGAGTCGCACACACATTCAGCTATGTAAATGCAACTTGTTGATGAATTCAATTGAGCTTAAAGTAGTTAAAACGTGGACATTATTGAATTTGAATGTGTCTAGTGCTAGCGAGTGGTGAAAATAACATTAAATTAAGTGAGCAAGTTTAATGTTAAGGATGAGATGCGAAGAATGGGACGAGACGACCAGACCAGATGATTTCTATAAAGCTCGTCTATGTATTACTTGTACCAACGTAGTTTTTCTATTATCTGTAATTCACGTTTTGTTGAGCTCGTTTCATTCAGTCTTCTGCTTTATTCTAGTGTGTACGTAATATGGTAATTTTTCTGTTTTTATTATTCGTGCGACTTTTTTTGTTCTGGAGCTTACTTGTTAGCTGCGGTGTGTTATATAAAGTATAGAATTACGTATCCTGACATTAATTTACAAACACTCTTTTCTTTTGTATTCCATAAGGTGTGCAAGTGTAAGGGGTACTTTGATAAAATCACAATATTATATGCAATCTCGTAAAAATCTTACTGGAAAATATGAAATTGCTTAATAGGAACCACAACACAAGGGAGAATCAAAGTCTAAGACTTTAAAAACAAAGGAATTTCCAGAAAGCACTAAAATTTCTTAAAGAACTTCACGTGCATTTGTGTGTTGTGTAAACAATGTAATTTCTATAGTAATATCCTCGTATGAAACAAAGTGCTAATAAATATCTGTGTAATTTGACTATACAGCGCTTTGCTAACGAGCTAGCTAAACTACCTAGAAGTATTAGACAAAATAGTAAACACAGGAAGTAGAAATATGTAACGATAATTAGCGACGACGACGAAAAATGAAATGAAACAATGGAATTGCTGGAATAGTTGAATATAAAAAGGAATTTGCTATAGGTAAAATAAAAAATAAGTACTGGAGAGGAATAAGTAGTGGAAACAGAAGAGTAATAAGGAACACACACACAACCCCCTGTTTGGTGAGTCAGATGGAGAATGACATTAAACCAAAGAATCTCGTACACTCGCACACAGTTAACTTAGTTAACGTATTCAATTCGGTTAAACATATAATGTAGTTACACATACATACATACAAGTACAACATGCAACACCCTACACTACAAATAAAAGACTAGTCCAGCAGTCCAGTGTAATGCGACGCACATTTGCTTACTCAGTAGTTGGTGTGTGTGGTTTCAGATATTTCTGTATAAAGAAATGCTTTAATGTAATAAAGTTGTCATACAATACTAATTCTAATGAAAGAGGCACCCAGACCAAGACACATACACAAGAGGCACATACACACCAAGAATAAAAAGACTTGTTGAGTTTGAATCGTCAGACACAGAAAAGTCGAGTTGAGTTGAGTGTGCACTTTCCAATGGTCTCATCACAGCACACAAAGTTCATTCAGTTCAACCACCATTATATCACATTATACTTATTTTCTGTATTATTCTCTAATACCATGTATATGTTCATTTTAACTTGACACGTTAAATACTCAGTACATACATTTACAAGGGACCATGTAGCATGCAGCAATATTACAGATAGTGTAGACATATTATGTGATGATGCGGAGATATTCTTTTGTAGCGTTGCTTGTGACATTTGCTGGAGAAGAATCAAGAAAGACAGTGAGACAGACGAAGAAATAAATAAGAGAGTGTCGGGTTGCAAGATACAAGCTACAATAATTATTTCCTTACAATGAACTCCTTGGAATCCTCATAGTATGATGGCTGTCTGTATTGCATGACATGACTGTTTTATTTAGTTACGTTACTTACAAGTACAACAAGTCCATGGAATATCCCTGTTCCAGAAAGGGGGAAATTGTTACAAGAAGGAGTTTCTTTAGGGGTGAACTTTCTTGACTTTCTTATATATATACCTAATAATTGATAATTATTAGTTAGGTACTTAGATTTTATTGCTTTCATACCATATGAATCAGGATTCGTATTTTTAATTGCTGTATAATACAATTAGTACTACATATCAATCCTACGTGGTACGTTTCATCAGTATCTTAAGTTGGAGTATGCAAATGATAAATTTATGTGTACATTTATTTGTACATTTCCATGCAGTACGTATCAAAATTGAGTTATAGGTCAAAGTTCTCTTTGTACTGAAATAAATGTCTTCTGCGTACGAGTAGTATAGTGTAAGTATTAATTTTTATATGCACTGTTTATGCTATGTACATTAAATCATGTATAAATATTTCATTGAATTGTATTATTAATTTACATGTTTTATTTATACTTTAAGCCAGTATAAATTAAATCTTTGTTTTAGAATATATTCATCTGAAATTTATATATGGATTTAGCATTCCTATAACCTAACACTGAAGGAAGTATTATTTATTATCCTTAAGATTTAGGAAACTTCTGAAGCATTTCCTACAAAAAGAGATTTGAATGTAAGGACGTATATAGGAGGGCAAACAGGCTCCTATTGCATGTTATGGAAGTTGTCCCCTTCCTTGAAATCCCAAAGAGAGGTTGTTTTGCCATAAAAGCGCAAAAATCAGAATTTTTGAGCTATACGCGAATTTTATGAATTGTAGGTTGATTTTGGCCCGAAATAGGTTATTTTGCCATAATATTTTGTATTCCCCCAATTCGGATCTGTAATGTCTATAGTGTATTCATGGAAAGTGGCCTGTTTGACAAACTATGATAATTAATTAATGATGCCATACAAGACTCGAGGAGAATTGATGCCAAATAACCAAGGTGTAGTAGCATGGTGTAGCATTATATTATAGTATTTTTTTCATTCTCTCGATTTATGAAGTTGGGCAATCTACTAAATGCTTTACATTATAGTTGGCTTACACTTCCATCCCATATCAATTGCATGCCTGATCTTCGTGCATGAAACTCAATTTAGATTGATAATTTACCTATTTTCAATGGGAAGGGTTTGATTATATTCCTTGAAGCATTTTTGACGAGTACGAATTCAAAGAAATTAAAGCGTATAGTTTTCTTGAATGTATGCCAATTCAACGGATCGAATTCAGAGCTTCATAAATAAAATACTTTGTCACTCATTAGTCCAAAATTTTTCATTTTCTCAGTCCATTTTATTAGTCATTCATTCAACCTGTTACAATATAAACATCCAGTGTGAATTAGTATACACATGTTTTATGCATTAATATGATTAAATTCTTTTTTCACAAAGTCTTTCGCAAAGCTTAAACAAATAAATCGTAACAATCGTAATAGGAAGCTACCGTATATTTTCATCCTTTCACAAGTGAAGCTTATGAATTACCTTTACCCCTCGGGCTACATAAATAACCGAAGGGGTACATTTCCAAGTAGAAGCAACACAATTCTGACTGACTATTTTTTACATCGCAAACAGAGCATTAAATATTTTAACAAACTTCATTTAATTTTTACCATGTTTAATGAAGAATTGTACATATTTACATACAGGTGAAGAATATTCCTATTTAAATCTTACTTAAGTATGTACAAGAAATGCAGTCTAGTTTAGTTTATAGTTTAGGAAATTACCAACATTGACATAGCAGATATCTTGAATCAGTAACATAAACTCTCATGGAAGAATTTCGTCGTTACACATACAAGTTTATAGGAAACACAAAGGCGGTAACATAATCGGAGGTAACAATATAATAGTATGGGTTAACATCAACACACAAGTCATTCATGAGTAGTATAATATTACATAGACACTTCATTAAACTGTCCTTGAGCCAACATACTCAAAAAATACATTTTTCATCATCAGTAGTGTTTGTAAATTGGATTCGGGGTTTATGGCATTTCTATATTTCCGAAAAACACATAGGGTGCATTTTTCATTCACCTATGATTGGTAAACATAGGTGTAGTATACAGTATGATGGTATGATATGAAAATGTTTCTTATTAAAAATAGATACCTTCACCACATATCAAATCTATACATGGTAACATTTTATGACACACTGTGTGACTTGACTTGAGTAGAGAAGCTGATTTGTTTGTAAATTCGGATTGACTGGAACGATTAACCTCTTGAGTCTATTGGACATGTTTGTTATATGGACAATTAAATAATTTGTTTGACTAATCTACATAGATAAACATTCTACTACAGCTGTAATACCGAGAATAAAGATATTTTATGAAAGATTGCTACTTAGATATACTTGCAATGAAAATTACCTATCAATATCGTATCACATTTAACGTGCGTACATGTACAAGTTATATAAAACCACAGAACATTCAACTAAAATCGGCTTTTAGCGTAAAGACCGATTATAGTTGAATGTTTTGTGGCATAGAACAAGAATAAACACAGCCAGCAGGCAATATATTATAGCGTATTGTAATTATAGAATTTCATCAAGTTTGTCCTTTTGGCATTAATCTGGCAAACATTTTATCGCATAGTATTTCATTTATGGCAACTTTAGCATTTAGTTAAGATTCTAAGATCAATTTTGGATACAATTATTAAACAAGGAATCAGCTAAATTAAAATTACATTATTTCTGTACTTTTACTATACTAGTAATTCGGAATAATGTAAATATATGCAGGTATTGTTCTGTATCAAATTACAACCACTATTATATTAGTAAGTATTTAGATACAGTATCTTTAAGCTTGTTTTAAGACGGTCCAATGTTGAAATTATTAAGCTGACTGGAGTTGACTTACAATAAATCTAAAATGACAATCTCGACATAATTACATTTGACATTTAGTACATAGGAACAATAATTACATGCATTGCGAGAAAGTCACTGTAGGCTTATGTATATGTACATTATTATTCCACACACTAACACACTAAACAGAGTAGATTCAGCTTCTAAGATTTTGTTTTAAGTTAAACATATTCTTCTGTAGTAGACTTACGACTGAATTAAATATACGCTTTAGTTACCAGGCTTGTAATTCTTTCTTCTAGATCTCATAATGAATATTACTACAGAGATCAGAATGAGGAAACACCCGGCACCGAATACAGCCCAGGTTGCCATTCCAGCTAGTCGTTGAGGCTTCAATAATTTCCCGTCAATTCTAACAGCACTTTCTTCGGTTAAAGCTGCACTTTCATCCACCCATACAAGAGGTAACATCACGTTAGGCATTTTCTTCAATGCCTTAAAGTATTTATTTGGTTTCAATTCGAAATTCATTTGAATACGTTTGCTGGCTCGTAAAAGGACTCCCGTGTTCTAATGGTAGCAAACAAACCAACATTAATGCATATTTTAAGTTGAGATTATGTGTAATTAATTATTAATTATTGTTGCAGTAAGGGAGTTTTATTACCGGTTGGAGGATAATTTCTGTCTCATGTATTGATCTGTCTGGTTTCAATCCTTCCAACAAATAGGTTTCATTCGCATCCAGGAAATGAGGTAAAGAAACCGCCAGAGGAGCACCTGATACATTAAGAAAAAAAAATTGCTTCATTTTTCGAATACCTACTTTATATTATACATCATTTCCTGAATTTTGTTATAATATGACCATTTTGACATCATATTGTCCATTCTCAGCACATATTTTGCTTACAATTGATTTTAATGATAAAATACTTAGTCAGATATTATAGACAAAATATTTTCTATTGGGAAAGTAACCAACAGAATATTTACATTGCTGCACTAGTACCATTCTGTCTCAGTAGAAATATCTTTGTATTACAGGTATTATTGATTATGTAAGTCATTTTACAAGACTTTGTGTGCAAAAGTATTCCTATAATTAGACAGGTGCTATTTAGAACTTATGTATACCTTTTCTGCAAGATGAGATTTGATAAACTCCAGCTCTGGGGCAATTTTCCAAATCCTTTCCTGGTTCAGTACAATAGCACATATTATCAGGATTTATTCTAGGATCTTCAACCAAAATCTTAGGAAGAGTAAAGCGATATCCAGCAAGACCGAGAACATCAACAGTATCCTTATAAGTTAAATATAGAGATCGACACAGTTCAGGACTGAAGATTTCCAATTTTCGGTCTTGTGTAACAAATGGAGGAAATAGAGCTCCGTCACTTCCATTAATCATGTTGCAGTAGTCATCTCCCCAAAAGTTCAATGCAGTCTCATTTTTCCAACTTTTTATGAAACCAAATTTCGAGTTGTCTTTTACACCTGAAAAAACTTCCAGCTCACCTCCATCTGAGCCATTTTTCTATAAAAATGAGAATAATTACCAATGCTTAAGTAAATACAAGGAAATAATTTGTATATGACATTTTCTCGAGTGATTATATTACTCACCCCATAATACATTCCAAAGGTGTGGTTGGGCAACAGTTGTTCCCCTGAAAGGGTCTCCAATTCCTTCATAAAAGGAACTTTTACTCCTTCGAACAAAAGTTGACCAACGGTTCGATTGACAAATGGTTTTTCATCAGGAAATTCATCGTTCATCATTTCGGTTACTAGATAACGGGCTGCTGAAGATTTGGCTAAAAGTTTATGTGCCATTCCCTAAAATCAAAATCAATTAAAACATTTAGAATATAAAAAATGCAGTTGCAAAAGAAACAAATAAAGCGTGCCTTACGTTATTATGAACCTAAATCAAATTTAAATGATTAAAGCTATACATAATTATTCTTACAGCAAATGGAAGATTGAGGACTGTGACCATGTCTTGTTCATTTCCATTAGACATATCTTCTCGGAAGTAATATCGTATGGGCTGTCGGTAAAATATAGTATCATTTTCTTCATTAAAGTCGATATCAGTCTTAAATCGCTTTTGTCTGAAAATAATACAATTTCAATTAAGGTTTCATTTTTGCATACTAAAACTTCTCTTTATTAGTAATAATAACTATACAACCGGTAAACTAACTACAAAAGTATTTTCTTGTACACACAAATTCCTGAATTTTTGTTATCTACTTTTTCATATGTAACTAAAAAATATTTCTTAAAAATAAACAGAACTGGCTAGTAACTAAATTCAACAAATACATAAAACTGAGATTATTTTCATATAAAATATATTCGTATATGTATGTCAGCAAGGCCGTATCCAGGATTTGGTTTCGGGGGGGGGGGCACCAAGGTAAAAATGTTATTATAATATATGGCTATTTTCGCGCGAAGCACGAAAATTTTTAGCTAATTTGAGCGAAAATCAGCCTAAAAAGTATCAAATTTGCGCGTAGCGCGAAAAATTTTGCGATTTAAGGCACTTTCGTGCCCAAAATAACCTATTTTTTTGAGATTTCGGGGGGGGGGGGCACGTGCCCTGGTGCCCTGCCGCTAGATACAGCCTTGTATGTCAGTATTTTTATATTATATTTCTGGTTGCATTTGCATGAGTCTGCATGGTGGCAGATTATTATAATAATATTAGTAAATACACCCTGCAGAAATATAATACGTAAGATATAATTATTGCAATCCCAGATTTAACTGCTATATAGGTCGTAAAAGTCATTGCATATTTTAGCCCATGCAGCGGATGTGACTCCTATTTGATGAGATCATTCATGATTCATGTAAAAGTAAAATACTGATTTGCATTGTCACGTTTAGAATTAGATGCGTTTGCACTTTATATTCATATTCAGTAGATGTGTCAGCAAATAATATTTGCAAAGTCAGCAGAACTTGATAACTTGAATGCATTTCCTATTTATCCTTAAAACAAAAATCCTTTTGTTCCTATCCTGCAATCTTTTTTATTCACATCGAATCTATTACGGTTTAGAATTATATAATCAATAAAAACTTAAACTTTCTAATTTTTTGCAACTTTAAATACTTATAAAGCACCAGAGTCAATTCATTTCAAGTCATCTTAATTATTTACAAAATACTAACAACGCACCTTTCTTTAACATAACGTTTGTCTCTGTCTCACAGAGCATTAACATTAATTTATTATCTACCAACGAGAAAGTGCAAACTTTGCTTATGTATTTTATCTAAATCTGTAGCATAATAATATTTCAAACATTTTACCACTTGCAGTTATGGGCTAACACATTAGGAAGTGTATGTATAACTGCACAAAAATTACTATGCTTTTATTACAAATTAATTTTCTAGCATATTAAAAAAATTAAATCTCATTACATCCACTTCGTTCTGTAAAATATTCATGGGAAAAATCATGGTTTGCAGACAATTACTTTTAATTATACAAATATAAAATGATTTCACTTTACAAAATTAGTTCAGAATACATCAAATAAAAAATTGTGACATAGCAAAACGTTTCCAACATCTTTTCTATTGAAAAAATTACCAGTATTTTAACACATGTTAATCAACGTTTTTCATTCTTTAAATTCTACGGGTGACTTACAATTATACGCTTGTGATTATAATCAATTTTATATGCAGATTATTACATGTAAAAGACAAAAAATGACACGTTTGACGTTTACACCTACATAATATGTCGTAGTGCTTAGTTTTGTAATTATTTACATTATACTTCCCTGACTTTCATACTCTCCAAATCTTAGCTATGAATGAAACTCATGATGACTCGCCTTGGTCTTGGTACTCAACCAAGATGATAAGGAGAACCTTTTCGAATAGAAACTAAACTAAACAATTCATCGTCTTTAACATCATCTCATCCTTTTCTATTTTTTACTTACGTGACATCTCCAATTGTAACAAATGAAAAAATAATCATATTCAAATATTTGCTTTCATCCCTGCCTCCCACAAAACATACATGACGAAATACTTATATTAGTTGATAAAACAGAAAACTTAAGACTTACTGGTACACATAAGGTCCCACTTCTTGTAGAATAGGCATTTCCCCTTTAGCAACCTTATCTGAATTTGTAATATTGAAAATGTAGATTTTCATGTATATCGGCACAGGCAAGTTTTCCCATTTCTTGTACGTGTCTCCACCTTCAACCAGTCTGACTTGCTGTAAAAAAGATAAACATACAAAAACATTGAGTGTATACTCAGAGGAAATTCACATCATGTCATGTCAACTTCAATTTGACTCAAACCAATATGTCATGCCATTAGTCCTCAACCTAATCAACAAAATACATTCCAATTCCTAGAAAGAAAGATAGCACAACGCGACCGTTAAGTCAAGGCCCTTTCATCTTTCTTCCACTCTAACACTCGTATACCTTTCTTTAACAAACACACGAAGAATATAACTGTTCTGAAACAGAAAAAGGAAGAAGCTATTATTCAATCATATTCCTTGTACTATATACTAACGTTGTTACTGAAAAAATGCTGTTTCACCCATTCCATCTTTGCTGTAAATTGTACACAGTTTCTTCGACAATAAATCTTCTCTGTATAATTTTAAATTTTACATGTTAGCTTTTCACAGTAGCAGTGTATTACTTAATTTATGTATAGGGTAGAATAATGTACAGTCCGCTTATATACAGGTATTACCATTTTTTCAATGTTACAGATTATAGCATAAGAAAGGAAATGAAAAGAGTCAAGTAGGTATTTGTAAAGTAAGTATGACACCTCTACTAAAGATAAATGCATATTATATGCTTGTAAGTGTATAGGTAGTTGTGGCTTTATGGAAAATCACTTCTTTACGTTGAAATCCATTTTGTGCCGCATTATATTCACCAGAAATACATAATACAATAAATAAGCAATTTCATGTCAAGCTACTGTGCTGAGAAAGGAATGGTGTTATATTTTAGTACGAACTTGAGAGTTTCTGATTTTAACATCCATCAAGTAGTTTCAGTTTTAGAGAATCTCCAGACATGACATGACCTAAACCTAATGCTTGGGTATAGCACAAAATACCAACCCTCAAGGTGATAATATGATACATAACACACCAGAAGTGGTTCTAAGAAGACATACGACCCTTTTAGTGCCGATTCTCATTCCATTCAAAAATGTAACACTAACCATGACCTGCTAATGCTGTGGGATGCTGCTCTGAAGACTTTGCACCCTAAATTCTTACTTACTACAATAAAATCCCTTGTTGCATTCCATTGCATTGCCTCCACAAAATGAAATACTTCATGTAGTCTGTTTACTGTTTATTATTACATATACAAGTGTTGTATAATATTTAACAACCTATACTTACAGCAAAGGAATTTCTATTCGATTCTCATATTTTTAGATTTTCATTTAGAATCAAGAATGCATTCCATTTATGTTACCAATCCTCCAAAGAATGTTAATATCAAATCACGACAAACAGACATTGGAAAATCGATAAGGATTGCCCAAAAATACAATTTTTGTACAAGCAAAAGGGAATTTTCTGTGGTAGAAAAAATGGGCACCTAAAAATTCACTCCATTTGAATTTGGATGGAATACATCCTTTTATCGTATTTTCGTATTCCTTCAAAACAAGAATCCGGGATAGGAGAATGAAGGAATTATTAAGAAATAAACAAACTAAAATTAGATATTAAAAAAATACATAAACAGATAGAATCACTTATTACCTTGTTTAGGTACTTGTTTAGGTAATTTTTAGGTAATTCGAAAACGTCTTTGTTCGTGAAAACTGCAGTAAAATCATTTTTACATGTTTTCATAAATGTTAGACTCCTATATAACATAGCGTTTGCACTACATGTAGAAGAAGAGCTTGAAGACATACATAGATGTTTACAAGTTATTCAATCGTGCATCATTCTGGTTAGATAGAATTTATTTGGATAAGAGCTACAACTGACAACAGCTTGAGAATGAGAACTATTGAGATCTGTAGCATTGCACTGCAAACTTAATACATCTACAGAATGTAAGAGAGCTGAGTGCTAATTAAAATACTGGCTACTTACAACTGGCTAAATTGTTAACCAATTTTGTCACGATAATTGTGACATAACATACTTAGATGATAACAAAATACTTAATTAGATACTACAAAACATTTATTATTTTCATGCTTTCATGTAGTATCAATTATATCACGAACAGATTACACAACTGCTCCATGCTCCCAGAAAGGTCACAAATGTACAAATAACTTCAATTCAAACACACAAAGCATTTCATTCACGACCAAGTGGATCGTTCCCAAATTTTTGTCTAACTCTGCCTTTAAAAAACTGTAAGAGATTTGAAAAATCTGTTTTCAATAATACGTAGGTAGGTAAGTAATTCTTTCGTATAATATACATTACAATCTACTTACTGCTGTGATCTACAGTATGTTATTAAGTGGGCTACTTTTTAAAGTTCCAAATACAGCATTTATGCATATAATTTAAATTCAAAACTTTAATTAATGGGTCAAGATATTTGCACCCAATTTTTTTCTGTAATACAGATATTTCAACACCAATGATAAGTAAAGCTGAAAAATAAAAACGGAGATGTCATGCTGTTTTTCAAGGAAAGTTATTTACGCAAGAATATTGAATAGGTATGCCTATTATGGATACTTTAACATACAGGTGCACAAAAATTCAACAATCATGCACATGAATTACCTACAATTTCCAATACTTCAATACTTGTATCGCATTTGCACTTGTACTTGTAGCGATAAGGAGCATGAATTTATGTCAGTAGTCTAGTCAATAGTAAAGAAAATATACGTAGTTTGGACTTTGCATGTTTATTTGTTAATCTGCCGACGACAACACGGTGCATGTAACAGATACGATATATTGATAACTAAAAATAGTAAATACGAGCAGAGCATACACCAGTAGTAGTGTGGTTAATGTCTCTCAAATGCTTTCGTAATAGACTCTGACTCTGCTCTTACAATCGCAATTCAATCAAATCAAACAACAAGGTCGTTTGAGTACCAAACCCACAAGAGTATTACCTACTGCTAAAATACATTTTAATATAACAAACAAATATTATGTACCTAATGTCAGTCAGTCGTGTCTGCGTATTCAATTTTTTTAGTTGCTTTAGAACAGCCAAAAAAATTAAATCATATTCTGTGTAGTTTAGACAGGAAACGTAGTAAAAGCAGATAGGTGAAGATAAAGTAAATATCGAATACACATGTTTTGAGATAAATAAACATACTTTGCACCGGGATCTCAGTCTCAGTAGCATTGCTTATTTTTGAATGAAACCGTAGTTTATAATATTAACTTAATAAATCTGTCAAATATTAAGGGTTTCTTAAGGCATGTTTTAATTAGTTTGTACCTATTTGCCTTTTCCAGTAATTAAATTGTATACATTATTTTATTATGCAACACTAATGCAACAAAAAAGCTCTTCGTGGACCGGAGAGGCTGACACCAAAAAAGGTAGCCTAAAACTAAATGTTAAAATGTGCAAAACCATTGTTTAACTGCTAAAAATGTAAAATCAGAATGTTTTATAAAAATCTAAATATGTCAGACTACTGAGACTACTTTACATTGCTAAAATGAATGCACATGTTTGAAATACATGTATGTACTTACAGGTACTTCCAACGAAATTACATAATATAGATAATAATATCAATATCAGTATTATAAAGATAATTCCCAGCTTTGCAGAGTTCAATTTCATTTGTGCCTAGTACATTAGGTATACTAAATCATACAGCAATGCTCAATACGGAAATTCTCAACGACAATAATGTACATGAACTACACGTATGCCCGTATGCGTAGCCGTAATGCAATACTGATTGTAAGTGAATAATATTTTTTACACTCGTAACTTCTAAAGTTCTACAACATAACAATAAAATAATCATGTATTTTTTCTCAGGAATTCAGCTTATCGATTTCATACAATATATCACAACACATTTAGTATTTATATTGAAAAATTGAAAAAGACAAAGCAATTGATTTTAACAATTGATTTTACATATTATTATCCTTCGTGTATTTAATCACAGCAACCCACACAACTCATAAAGAGATACAAAGAATGAGCTGTTGGTACACACAGTCCTCATAATGTCATATTACACTTCATAACAAACATCACATTTGTGTTATATATCGATCCAGTCCATTCTTATTATTATTCTGCAATCTTGCGATTCAATCTGAATCAAAGAGATGTATCATTATTGTGAATGTGTATATACACGATAGGAGAAACTAGTGCGATGTTACATACTATTTATGTGACATGACAATGGGAAGATTTATTATCATATACTTTCCATACCCGAATACTATTTAAAGTACATAGACCCTTCAATAATAATTGGCTACGATGAAAACCAATTCAAACAATCATCCCACAGCCACAGCTACATACAACTAATCTGACAATCAATACATAACCTAAATTCTTAAGTAGGTGGTGCATATAAAAAACTTTTACGTTTACATAGGAAGTCTGTGTAGTGTGTGAACATATTTCATATACATTAAATTCTCTTTACTGACTGGCACACACAGTTTAAAAATAAGAGTACATACCAACAACAAAGCGTTTGTGCTTCATAATCATAATACCTATAATACAATGTTATTGAACACACGCTTTTACCATGCTACTATAGTTTTGGTAACAAACTGCTAATAACTTTGATATCAATTATTCAGTTCATTCGAGTATACTGTGTTGTACAAACACAATTGATCAAAGTAAATAATAGCTACGAAACATTTTGAAACGAATTGCTCAATGAAAGAAAAGCTCCTTGTTTGTCTAAATATGTATGTAGGAATATTGGAATAAGTCCTTATCCCATAATATATCCCTGCGACTCCTATAAGCCAAAAAATATCGTAGCCATGTGCATGTGTACCTAAACTGTCTGCACAGAGTAGAAAGCAAATCGTAACTAAGATAATTTTGTGTTTGACTTGTTTGTTGGGAGTCATCTCTTCATGTACATACACACTACTCAAACGCACAAAGCGGCTGTCATAATATTTTATACAAACCAACATAACAGGCCAACCAAAAAGTACGCACTACAAATAATAAAATATCTGTTCGATGTATGTATAATAATAAAACAGCCAAGCATAACGAATTGTTCATAACGAATTGTTATTTAGCTGCAACAAAATTGAAAATGAGTTCTCCTGTGTATAGTTTATTATGCACTACAAGTAAATCCATACTCGATTACTACCAGAAATGAAACTGGATAGGTGGTAGGTAGGGATGTTTCAGAAGTGTGCTTTAATAGATCATTCAAAACATACCTATTATAAAATAAACTTGTTAACAGCACACTCACTGCCATGTGCCGAGAGAGAGAATCCACTACAACGGAGATGGTTAAAAATAAACTGTGACAAGAAAATGAAGCGCAGCATCACCATAATAATATTCTAGTCTCTATATCTTACCTTATACATATTATTATTTTAGTAGGACCGATAGAACACCTACGAACTCAAAGTCAAAACGAAAACACGGCAAAGCATAACAGAAAAACATGAGATTCAAAAAACATTCCTTAATCTTTTCAACAGAATGAAGAAAGAATACCTTTAGTACTAATTATCGAGCCTATACTTGCGAAAATACATTTACATTCAATTTGTGAGTTGTGCTTCACAAAAGCTAAGTATAATCCTAAAATAATGAAGCCGTAAGGGAAAGTAAATAAAGATTAAATGTGCGTAGATTTTGCTTATAAATACGCAAGGTAAGATTAGGCAATAATATATTTCTAGTAATTATATAGGCACATAATTTAAATTTAACTCTAAAGAGTTTTTGACTGGATCGATCTGTGTTTCTGTATACGAAAATTTTTATAATGTAAGAATTAAGTAATAGAATGACATTCTTCATCCTCCTTTTCATACTCAACAGACCATCTGTAGCAAAAATACCCTACTTTATTTTTCGGTGAGTTGTTTAAGGTTTAGAATAGAGCTTAAATCATTATTATTAATGTCAAGAAGGTAAGGAAGGTTATTCCTATAAAAATGATACACTGCCAAATTGCTTTTCGTAAACAAACTAAGGATAATAAAACGACTAAATCATCCTTAACCTAAGAATGTGGTCGGTTTTGAAACACTTTGAGTTTGAGCTGTAGCAGAAATAACATGTCAATACAAGTGACGAAGAATGCATGAAAAAATATACAAAGTACAAGATGAAAATTCTTTACAATTAATATATCATCATATTTAGTAATAGCTATAGGTACACTAACAACTAAGGACAAGATTCATGCAAAAAGCTTCATGAAACTTTTAGCATGAAACTTTGAACAGAAGCACACTAATAATCGAAGAGGTATTTAGTATTATGGTATGATGTTATTTTATTTTATTATAAATAAAGTAATTGTACACATTGCAATTGAAACTTTAACAAACCAAACCAAAGCCCGACCCACAAGGCAAAGTACAAACTACAAAAGTTGAAAGCTTGAAAGTACATTTACTAACTTACCTAACCGCTAACACCACATCAAGTAACATATCCAGCGGTATTTATTATGCAAATAATGAAGAGTTATATTATCCTTCCTACCTACACAAGTGAACTTTAGACTAGTAAACACCGCATTAGTGTCAAAGCTTAATTACTAATACTAACATAACATGTGTAAATTTCAAGTGTGAAATCTAAAGGTTAAAATCGAGTTGTTGAACGTTAAATATTTGGTGTTGGCTCTGACAAGCAACCTGCTGATAGATGTAAGATAATATTATGCAGTCAATAATTAGATTTCGGACTTTGGATTGACCTGACTGAGATTATTCATAAATCATTAACGAGATCGCCTGCTACATTCATGAAAACATTTATATCCATGACTCTGTATTTTATACTCAATTTAAGAGACAGTATACGCATAAGTAGATAATTATAGTATTTTTAAGTAGGTAGAAATAGAAGTATCATTGCCAAGATGAATGAATGCAACCTCTAGCTCTGCCATAGCCATAGCAAAGGACCTTTGGAATAAAATGCTACCAAGAATGTTGTACGTTGTACTTGTAAGTATATAGTTGCAGTGTAAGTTTCAGGTACTGAACAAACTGTACACATACACAATATTGTTGATAGTACACAACTAGCTTATCATAATACGTTTATACTTATGTAATATATAGTATATATACATTAATCCTTGCATACTTAAGTACCTATTTGTATCGCATGAACAGGATTCGCAGTCTCAAAGTCTCAACAACGCAAAGTACAGTATTAGTGAGGTATACGTGTTTCTAACATTAGATACCCATATTACTAATATTATAAAAATGTATACATACATACAATTTGCAAGCACGTGTACATTTTTATACGTAGCTGGTACCTACCTAATTCTTATGCTTCTTTAGACTACGAGACAGACAAACTAACCAGTAACCAGTTAAAATGCAAGATAGTTGTAAATGTAAGCTGCATATAGACACATCTTTCTTTCGTCTCATCACACTTCATAATCATATACACATAAACATTATAAAAAGTTCACTTAAATTTTTCGGGTATATATTAACCACATTATCTGATGGATTATTATTTTTAAATTGCTACAAATTGAGAAATAAGTTGTAAACATGTTTAAGTGGTGAGAACAAGACCTTGTCAATCAAATACCGTTCCACATCTTACGTAAATACTCAAATTGTGTAAATAGGGAACTTGATGAGCTTGGGTATTTTATTGCGTATTTTATGCGCTTCAAGAGTAGCATCTATTTTTACTAACGAATAAGGTAAATATAACGTAGATTGCAAGGCTGAAACCTTTTATCAAAGCCAAGGATTTTATGTACACATGTTTGTGGTTACCGATTCCCTAAAGAGATTTACAATAACAATTGACATTTATCAATGAAGTAACATCAAAAAAATGCAACTACGACTGTATTGTAACTTGCATTATTGAATTGTAGATAAAATCTATTACCACACTTTCACATGTATTATATTAAGTACATACTTTACATGCCCAAGTAAATTAAGGAAAATTTGTATGGCTCTTGTTTGGCTGCAACTGATAATGAAATCAAAATTCAAGTTCAAAGGACAACTCTCAAGAGAAACGTTGTGTCCTGGTTTTAGTATTTATTTGCTTTTGATTACTACTGAGAAGTTTCTAAATTGGAACATTAGTGAAAGCAATTACTAATATTGACTCGCCTGAATTGTAAATGAATAATCTTAATGAGGGCTTTGTGTGCGTCTATATTATCACATTTGGACACACTGTGTAGACAGAGACACTGAAGTGTACTCTAGAGTAAAGATAACGGATCCACAATCCCATTTCATTCCTTTTTGCAGCCTTTCTTAATCTTAATGAATTAGTTAATTATATTTCTAATGGGCAACAAAAGTTCATTTCTTTGGAATCGATTTCTGTCAGTCATTTTCCTGAAGATCATAATTTAAGACAAGATCAACCATAATAAATATAAAATTTAATGATCACCAGAGAAGTATATATATTAGCTATGAAATGAGCTTCGTGTTCATTTAAATTGATCTTTCAATAAGATACCAAGAGAAAACGCCGGTTTCGGATTCGGGAATCAATTTATTTGCATTTCCGTCAGTAATAATAATAAATACTGCTACGTGAAAAATACCCGGACGCGGGATGCATTTACAAAGCAACCCGGTTCGCTGTATAATAAAGGAGGAAACAATTTCCTCTGTATACATTTAACGAAACAAACATTATTATTACTCAAAACTATAAGCAAAAAGCTCTTTAAAACCTTAGTAAAATGATTTAATATTGCCTTTTCCTATTTACTAAATGAAATTGTAATTAAATGTTAAATAATAATAGGCAATAAAATTCATTGAAACTAAAAGATGAAGTTTGAGTTTCAAGTTCATAATGTTCATCGCAGCCATGGCCTATCGGTTACCGTCAATCAATCATGCTTTCATCATCATGCAAGTAGGATTTCGATTTGAAAAAGCAATAAAATTTTACCTGGGTAATTTTGCTTTCGATGACCTTCGGGAAGACGAAGAAGCCGACGACAAGTGCCAAAACAGCAACGGCAAGACCGGAGATTAACAAAATGACAGGCAATTTCTGCATTTTCTGTATTATAATCGAGAAAGTTTTTCTTTGTTTTTACCCGTCTCAGTTTCTGCTTCGTTGCACAGCAAAAACCCACAAAGCACAATCACAATACGGGCACTAGAAAACACGTCTTGACTCTTGAGATGAAACCAGGTTTTCATGCAAGCAGAAAATCTCCAGAATTTCTTTTCTATAGTTAGTCAGCTGCTGGAGACAACGAGCTGTGTAAATACCCTGCAACAGAATAATAACGATTATATCTTACTTGACAATTCAAACCATCTGCTTTTCTCTCCATTTTCTATTATGTAATATTTTCATTCCAGAAGCCAAAAGGTGTACGTTGTTTATGTAATCGTCAACAGATTTTGCCTGGAATTGGCAACCAACTCCATTCTCATTCTCACATGTTTCCGAATTGCATATCCATGCATTAACTTTGCTAACACACACGATGTAATAATTTATAGCAGAGATTTTGCTATACA
>JAQFYB010000208.1:0-70444 GCA_034694085.1 Pogonognathellus longicornis
ATAAACTCATTTGGATAGTGATTTTCGCTTTTAATCAAACTCGTGAGGTCTCCGTAGCTTTGCTTGATATAAGTTTTATATCTAGTGGTTTGTTTGATAAAGGTCAAAAAGTGAAGGTATTCTTCAAGGTAGTTCTATAATGTTCAATATTTATCCTATAATTTTTCATAGCACAGCAAAAGTAAAATTGTGTCATACCTCAAAATTGGATTAATTGTTAACATTTTGCTATATTACTGCTATATTAGTCTATCTGTATATTGATTAATTTGACCTCGTTAAAGATACAATGCATAAAAATGCACATATCATTTCTATAACCTGAATTTTTGCTCTAGTGTGAACCACTAATAATATTATTTTTCAAACAAATTTTCGATCCATTCAGTTCGTTTGTACCGGCAATGTTCATGCTTCTAACAAAACGAACCATGCCAAGCTAAATGTTAATGCTAGCTCATTCATTTTAGTTTTAACACAGTTTTGTAAGAAAATGAAAGTGTGTGCTATCAATGAAACATAAGCTACGTCTTGGTATTGTGTTATCTGTAACTGGACTTGTCTACACCTACAAGTATGCTTAAATTCACAATTATTAAGAATACAGCTATTATAATTCGGTTTAGGAGTGTAATGTTTCCACACATTCTTGGAAAAGTTGAAGTGAGCCGAGGCTAAAGCGTTTGTATGTATAGCAAACAATACAACTAATGCTCACTCATCTACTTTCTACTAAATCAGATTACTACTAATAACGCACATAGAGTAAAAGAGCTTCACGTTCACCAGCGTTATCGCCTTCTCATTTCCATTCATTCGTCAAGAATACGACTTGGTAATTTGGGGTGAAGTTATGAGCGCAATTACGTGCAACGCAGTATAGCACTATATATCTTTTAGAATGTAGTCATTCATATACCTACTGTATATAATGGACCATAAAATTGTATCAAATAAAAATCGTTATTATTGTAGTAATACCTATAGCATATGGTAAGCCCTTTGGTCTTTTCCCCATTTCAGTTTCCCCGTAGAACCGATTAAGCCTCCTTTTACGCCCTAGCTATTACTCTATCTAGTCTACAACTTTTTTGTACCATATGCCTACAATATATGCGCTGTTAAGGGAGATCTTAAGCATAGATAGTATTTCCTAAATTATAGCTAAATACCTACGTAATATTTGCCAACTTTAATGGTAATTAATCTACATACATAGATGTTTAAAAGTGTTGAAGTGTAAATTAATAGTAATTATTTTTTACCAAAAGAATTATTAATGTTTCGTAGTAGAATTCAATATAATTATAATGAATAAACTATGGTATTGTTAAATATACCTTTGGAACTTTTATCATTTCCAAAATGCAAAGAATGTATCGAAGGAGAAATTCAATATAGCAAAATAGTGTGAATGGTAATAATATTTAGTTAAGTAGATTTAATTAAGGATTTTATCTTTAAATTTTGTTAAGGAGAGGGGATTAGAACTTTATACCAATTTACTTTACTGTGTCTGTGAATAAATAGACGAATCTATATCTATCTCATTCTGTAAACTTTTTCAAACAAATAGCAATTGTGTCGGAGTAGGACCTAATGCTGCCATTGAGTGTAATATTATGACACAACAATCAGATAATATGTGTGCACTTATAATATAGCAGAGCCCTTTCAAATTCATTTTTCAAGTTAGTTAATATACATTATGCATTCAATAACAGATATTTTCTATGTATTATACGCTTCGAATCAAACAGTGACAGTGAACATTCAATTTAATTGTCAATTTAAAAGAAAACAATAGTAATGCAATAAGTAAATATACTTCTCATTTATAGTTCTGTCCAAAATATATAAAAGTTAAGCATTCTGTTCAATGTAGCATGATGTTTGATTTACATATTATGCTCAACAATCAATTGAGTGGTATTGGGTATTCTTTAGTCGGATGATTTCATCAGTTCCGATGCTATATTTTCCCAATACTTACTTACAAGCGTTTATTTAATGGTTTACTAGTGCAGTACATATTTTACTGTATTTGTAGGTACTTCAGTTTTATTGTCACTTGGTCATAATAATATTGTGAATTTACCGTTCTTCGGTTTTAGTATGTAGTATTTTGCTGTAAGATTGATACACGTGAATTGATGAAAACATTTTAGAACTTGTTTCTTAGCATGACACAAACATATTATGCACAAGACATAACTACCGGTAACTCATTTATTACACATAGACCACCTGCGGAGGAAATTTGTTGTAGTTATGTATTATGTTACTACTTCTCAGCTTTGCACGCGTTAGTTGTGAATGTTGTGATGACTCTATTGTACAGAGATGGATTGGTCATCGCCCAATTCGTTTCCATCTAATTATGTTTTCTGATTGATATACAAATTTCTTGATAGCTTGTCAACGCGTCAACATATCGAATATAACACGTGAAAGCTTTTACGAATCGTTGCATTTATGAGGTACAAAGGAAACAAGTTGAAAGCTAGAAAGTGCTATTATATAGTTGCATCATACGATATAATTTCTACACTTAACATGAAAATATAGTGGAAAAAATTCCCTTTAATGTGTCTTTGTGACTTCTGAGGAAACAGCGTACTTCAAATGGAGTTGTAGTGCCATAAATATTCTAATTAGACAAATTATTAGGTGGTGAAAGCCAGGAAATGCCATAACCGGTATTATTACGTGGTTAGGTTACACAATACTTTCAGAAACGCTACCTTTTCCCCATTCAATCAACGATGTTTGTTAGACGCAATAAAGTTTCTTCAGAGTAGAGGAGTTGTTGAATTCTCCATTGTTGAGTTTCACCGACTTTCTTCCCAAAGGGAAGTAAGTGTATTTTGTACTTAGAGTGGACTGGGATATCACAAAATTTGTCTTACAAAGAATGTGCAAACTCAAAGGCAAAGGGACGTAAAAAATACAAGTGTGTATTTGTCCACTCACATCACATAAGTCAATACGTGAATATATTATAGTCACATTTATTATTTACTGTTTACTGTCAAACACACAGTTTTACACAGTGAAGAACACGCAGAGACACATCGTAACAAGTCCAAAACATGACATGACAGTTGGACAAGATAGACACGACATATTACACATTATTATGCTAATACACGAACGTTTTTTTATATTAGTTACCTATTCATTCTAGTATAAAAATATTCATACTAGTATCTGTATTATATTTTTTGTATTTTTTGTACTGACACAAATATTATCATATTTGCAATATTAATGCTGGCAAGACTTGTGCTATTATTTTTGCGACATGCTTTTCCACAGAACATTAGTGTTTGCTAAAGGTGCATGTCCTTAAAGCTTGCAAAGACTTTTTACTGTTAAACTGATTGTTACACAATGCACTATTTAATACTACATGCATTACATACCTAGTAGGTTCTGTTAAATATACAGTGTTGGTTGGCTCTTTGGGATTTGTCCCTCTTACATTTATTCCTACCACAGTATAGGAAATATTAAACGTACTTTGCTATAGTGGTCTGTGCTCTAAAAAACACAAATTTGTCTTACGTGGATATCAAAATGTCTGAATGAATAATGAACGATTAATGCGTGAAATACGACCTTTTCATGTGAGGCAAGTCTCTGTCAGATTAGGGTTGCCCTTGGAAAGTGACTGGAAAGTTGTTCATAACTTACCATTTCGACAGGTATAATATAAAGCTACTTACTCTCCTAATGGGCTTAGCTATCATTTTATGAGGGTACCACACAATTCCAACTCGGAGTATTCCAGAAGATTTTATAGTTCCACTATTTCCTAGCTCCTATATTAGACAAGAACCGACATTAGAAGAAACCCATAAAATGGATTTGAATCTCTCCATTTCCGAATTTCCCTATGTAGCTTTATTCCCAGTCTCGTAAAACTTAACTTTGCACTGCATGTCTACTTGTCTGTATGGATTGTACGTGTAATGTTACATTGCTTATTTTATGTACTTTGTGCGTGTCAGCTATTAGTGGGTATTCCGCACAGTTATCCTATCAATCCAGAGTGTCTATACTACAGTTCAGTCGTAGAGTTCTGAATCTTAGTACGCTGTTTTAATCATAGTTTCAATTGAAGGTAGTTACTTTATGTCATGTCACTCAAGCAAGATGACAACCTCACAACTTTCTGAAGGATTTTCATAGAATTGTAATTAAAAGTTGTTTCGGTAATAGGAATAATTATCGAATAAATAACTGGTATTTGTCATTTCCTTTTAATTTTTACTTGTCAAGGCATTTATAATTAAATCTATCCTATAATCAGGTTCCAACCAGTCTTTTATGTCATGTAAGGTATTGGTAAAATAATTTACATGTTTGAATAATAATCTACCTTACATAATGTAAGACCAAAAATGAAATGACAGATTCTCTAATAACAAAGCTACCAAAAATATTAGTATCAGTACGCTAGGTGCTTTAAAATTCTCAGTTTATTACGGAAACAAAGGAACATAGCTAAGATGATTTATTTCTAATATTGCAAAGAGGGGAATTATTGACATAATGAAATAGGAGTCCACTGTAAAAATGAGTTAGAACGCAGAGTTTTACAGCACAAATACAGTAAGGTTGTTGGGAACAATGTATAACGAAGTATAACATGTATCCATAGGTTTAAAAACTTTTTCTTGAAAATGATTTCGTTTGCAAATTTTAATGCTATTTATCTTGTTGAAAATCCCATCTATTGCGTATTAAAGACTTGAGTATGTAGCTGGATCTCAGATAGTGCAGTGGATGTGAAAGTCTATAAAGCGAAGAGAAAGGCAGGCGACAGACGGTAAAGCACAGAGAAAGGACGGGTAACTTGGGTGAGCTACGTTCGTTGACTTCACTCATTCTATTCTCCTTGCCATCCCAATTGAAAGTATTGCTCCTACATAGTAGTACGCAGCATGCAGCATTACAAAAAGCCCGAAGAAGAATAAGAACTAAAAGTTGAGTCGAACAGTTCTGTTCTGTGTTCTCCCTACTTGATAAATCTGCCTGGATGTCTGACGAAGTGAGAGCGAGAAAGAGTCCAACTCAAGAAGTCCTTTCCTTTATCTCGTAATAATAATTTTCGTGTACGGCTGCTTGAGCACACGCACTGGATAATCACCTCAACCCGCTTTCTCCTTATTTTCACTCGTACTAAGTATATTAGGAATCTGCAGACCCAACATGTACCTTGTTATATACAACTTAAACTTACAACGCTAGAATACATACATAACTAAATAGAAATTCAAATCTTCTATTTTTGTTCTAAGTATATTGTTACACAGTAGTACCTACCTAGACTACCTACCTATAGTTGTGTGTAACTTGTGCATTACGCAAACCCTAGCTTTAGCTTGACTACCACTTGAAAAGTAGAAAATTCATTCTGCTCCCATCTGTTTGCCTGTGCTCTGTCAGCCTCTTTATAATGCAACGTAATGAAACGAAATAAAATAAAATGTCGAGATGAGACGAAATGTAAAAGCCGAATTCAAGTTGAGAGGTGTATATACATAGTGCAGGCAGAACGTATTATTTATTACAAGGCTATGTACAACAGTCCTTATAAACCATGGTTTCCTCTTCCTCTGCCAACGAACTCTTCTCATGTTTTTTCTCCAGGCTTCGGCTTAGCTTTATGATTCATGAGTACCGTCTTTGTGGTCTCATCTCATTTTGTTTGGTTAGATATATGTTTTCATACTTAATCAGACAAAATGAAATACCTATGCACGTTGGACGGTGTGTAGTAGTTGTACGAGTACAATAAGCCTACTTACTTTGCTTACCTATGTACCTTGCCATTTTTTATGCGTCCCGTATTTACTCGGTTATTCGTCTGTCTCAAATACAATAATAACTGTTGGGATGATATAATAAAAGATTCAACTTTCCTATGAAAAATGGCATGGCATGCACGACAAACCTCCTAGGTCGATGACAACGTTGTAATAAATGCCGCTACGAATAAAACCGAAAAAAGGGATGGAAATGTTCTTTCAGTTCTTTGTGAGCTACAGGAAAATGCACTGAGTCAGTTTAAGGTTGAACCGTGTAAAGGACTTAGGCATTATTACTATATTTCTGCTTCTGCATACAAAATTACCACGACATTATTATAACTATATATTATACACTGTAAGTTACGCTACGCTGTTGTGCATATCAAAATGCAAATACATACATACGACATAAATAGAATGTCTCATGCTATTATAGTGTATTAACTTAAGTATCATATACAGATACGACATAGTCAAATGTAGCGTATAGAAACTCTGTCGTGTTTGCAATATGTGTCTTTGTTTTTAGAAAAAGCGAACAGACAGATATGCACTTAAGTTTATGTGAAAAGGGTTTTTGATGTCAGATGTATTTGCATACTGGTAATACAGTGAATGCAAAAGACAATATTAGGTTTGTGTGTTGAATTGGGAGAGAAAATGAAAAAAATTATGTTATGTTTAAAATACGATGATTTCTTTTCCATTTAGTTGACTTGTCAACTCTGTGCAAGGGTCAATTCCCAACTCAAATGCACCGCAAGATTGACGGAGCTGTCATCGTTTCGAGGAATGACAAAAACTTGGAGTGTACTGTCACATTCAGTGCTGAATATGTCTCTCAGCGTTTTCTCATTCGATTCGACGAATTCAACATGGAGTGCGGAGATCGACTTTACATCTATGACTCGGCAAATGCCATTGGAAATCATAGGGTGAGATGTTCTGTTCTCTCTCTGTCAAACTTACGTAACATTATGCATGTCGGTAGTGAAAGTAAACGAAAGTGTCTGTCTGTCTCCTCTTTCCTCTCGTTGTCTCTCCGTCTCTCCAACAGATTCCAAACTCAACCAAATCAAAAGCCTCTCTCTCTCTCTCTCTCTGCCGCCTGCATCGGGAAAAAATGAAATCAATGCATAAATAGAAACTTTCCATATCTTACAGACCAACTTGAATTTCCTTTTTCACACACACCTCTTTCTCTTCCCATACATCATTCATATGATGTAGTCCCATTGTATTTGCATAAAGGGTATCTCGTTTCCCCATTTCATATCTGTGATGTGAGTTTTTTGCTCCCGAATCAATTCACGTTATATACACCATACACTTTCCCCATATATCTTCTTATGGTAAGTAGTTCTGCGTCGCTTTATTACTTGTCCCATGAAGCTTTACCATGAGATTTACTATATCCAAATCTTACATGACTTATCAATGTGATATCTATATCGGTATACCTACACATTTGGTGTATATATGGTATTTGAAAATAACCCGTGCCCAAGCTGGAGCACTACATCATATTTTAGCAATCAAACTGCCAGAGAGCTGTAGGGTATATCAATAAGACACTCACATTGAATGACAGTAGTCAGATTCGTAAAATAAATTGTCCTGGGAAGAATCATGAATACTTGTCACAAGCGAAATTCCTTTATGTGACATATCAAAGCATTTCCATATTCAAATGTTCAATCATTAACAATAAACATTGCTCCAGTTATAAGTGTCAGCGTATGTAACACTAGCCTCAGTTTCTTACAAGTAAAATTGAACATTCATGTCAAGTTATTGTTTTAGCCAATGATAACAAATTACATCGTGTACAGTATCGTACAAGGAAATAAAATTACTGTCACGAACTTGAAAGATACGTATTTATTCATCTTGAGCTGAAAAGAAAAGAAAAATGGATTAAGACTTTCCAGCTTTTTTGACACTCGTCTGACACTAATGTGAATTGGAATAGGAAAAGGATGTTAAATAGATTTAGTTTTATTGTGTTTGATCTTCCTTACGAATGTCTATCTATCTAAATGCATTTACAATCCACTCTAAACGCTAAAAAAAATTGTTCATGCCCTGATTCTTCACATGAAATCTATGTTATGGTATGAATGAGGAATACTATGACATGTTGAAGGGAGACAGACAGTCAAACCGTTGTTTATAACCCATTGTAATACTAATGTGATCATTCTAGGAATGGTACAGATAAAATAATATTGCCTTCTAAGTATTTTGCTTTTACATACAATTTACTTACACTCGAACAAAGGGGTTAGGAAGTGTAAGTGTGTAGTTTATGGAGTCTAGTACGTTTTCAGACGGTTTGGTGTAAATAGTGTTGAATTCATTGTGTATTGTTGGGAACAGGATGATATATATTGTATAATGTTGATGCATGATACATTTCAGGCGGAACTCACATGTCGCTATCTCAGCCCGGCGAATATTGGGTCGATCCGGACACGAGGCCATTACGTCACCCTTAAGTTTGTTGCCGACGGTTGGGGAACGGACGCTCACAGGTTTACTATGGTCATCACGGCATTCAAAGATCCATGTGAGTTAAATTTACTACCTATTGAAGCTACCGGTAGTTGTAGTGCGTATGTAACACAGGTTTTTCTTTATTTTACTTGTACATGGTTACACATATAACTAGCACACAAACAAAACACACACATATATTCTCAAATGACACCGTAAAAAGATTGAATGTCTGCCACTGCATTGTATTTTATTTCATTCCGGTCAGTTGCTGGTGTTGAGTTAGTAATGTGTACATAACATTTAATGCACACCTAAATACTCACAGCAGCAGCATGACATTCTGATCGTAAACATGTTTTCGTTTATTCTACTCAGTCAAAAGTTATACTTGTAGGATGGTACTTTGTTCTTACACAATCCACATAAGTAGTCCCATAAGAGGATTCTTCTACCGACACATCCCGCACTAAAATAGTCTCTGGCGACTGGCAAAATTACTACATTTACCTCCAACATTGTCGTTAAGGTTCTTTACATTACCCACTATATAAATTCTCCTCCTAATTTCCTTAAATTATTGCACAGGTACCTACCTACAAGTTTTTGTCAAAGGTAGAGATTAAAGTCTAAAAGTTACTGACTTTTCACAAGACTCCTACAATTTTCGAGTTTCATTTTCAATTATGCAAATATATAACACGTAATAAAATAATGTGTCACTCCGTTCAACATGGTGGATGTCAGGTTAAGAGTAGAAATTTATACTAAGGCTGTTGTGTAAATATAATATATGTTGTAGCAACACGTGTAAAACGGGAAAAGTTAAGTTTGGAGGAGGAAAGAAAACCACAGCACAGTAAACTATGCAAAATCGTATGTGTAGGCTATGTTCATTTCCTATTTTCCCTTCCATTCCTACTTCACAATGCATCTCTTTGCTTATTCAACTGAATTGTACTTCACGAAAGACACAGTACTCAAATACAACTTCTACTTGCTTTTCCCTTTTAACTTTTTCTCATCTTCACTGAATTCCATTAGACAAAGCCTGTATATATATAAAGAAATGGCAGAGTAAGTAACAAGTTACACGAAATGCATTCCATCCTTTGTGTTAAGTTTGTGTGGGTGAATCTTCCAACTACTTGTACACGATCTAACTGTAGTCACTACTGTACTATTAATAGCAACGTCATGTGTAGTAGCTATCCCCTTATCTTTGAAACAAGTGCATGTAGGTGTACATTTGTACTTGTTCACAATCTATAAGTGTATACTCATACATACCTACCCATATATTACGTGTGTTTACATATATATACATTCTAAAGCAAATGTTCATGAAAAAAGGGAGTGAAATTAAAATTTAAACATCTGGAATCCCCTCCTTTCTCCCTAATTCATTTTCGTTTTACCTCTACGCAGAAATATTTAATGCTTCACTCTTTGTAAAAATAACTAAAGTTGAAGTTGAAGCGAACACTTTTTGTAGACCCAGTTAACAATGTCATGCAATATACATGGAACTGTGTGTCTGGAAGGTAAACAGTTTCAAGGTATGAAAAGATATAAAGCAGTCTAAGAAATAGACATTCTTTTTTGTTAGTTTCCAATGCAAATCAGAATATAACTACCCAGGTGAGAGTAACTACGTACAATGCCATGCTATGTATGCACGATCTAGATATGCATCGTTTTTCATAATCGTTGATTCGAGATATTTGAAATATTCATTTAAAGAAATGTAATAAAGGTGATGGAAAAATGTAGTTAGCTGGTATTAGTTTCACTCTTCAGATTAACATAATGAACTAGGAGAAATGAATAAATAGTAGTAAGCGAAAATGTTCTCGCATACAGGATACACTTAGGGTAAGCAAGTAAGCTGGAGATTATCAAAGAAAGGAGATAATGAAGTGAAAATGAGAATGGATGCCAGGAGAAAGAAGAAACTCATTAGTGTCAGGTTGAAACAGAAATGAACATTATGCAAGTATTTGAGTGAACTATTCACTATAAAGATACTGGAAGGGAAATAAGCCTTCAGAGTGCCTTGCCCTTTCCTTTTCCATTTAGGTACATCTCCTACTAACTCCATGTCATATTTATGCAAAGTTTTCTTGGCATAGTTGACGAAGGCGCTTTTCCATAGCCTTATTCCTCATATGTAGTACTACATAGTAACATAGTACCTGTAATAAATTCAGTATAGAAACTCTATAACACTTAAAAGTGATGGTACATGTAGACTAGAAGCTATCCTCCATACTACAACTACTACTGCAATAACTATTGTAAAAGTCGGAGTACGAAACTTTTTAAAGAAGTTTTGGCACTGTCTTCTTCTTCTTCTTGGAGAAAGTACATTCCATTTCTTTGTAGTTTTAGTAGAATGGAGAAATTATATATAACCCATATACACACATTCTACTTGCTTGTGTTTGTACATACCTGTATAAATCTGACAAAAATGTAGCGTCACTCAGCTCAAAAGATTTTAAGAGATTGAAGAAAATTTAGAGTAAGAAACAGCTTCCCTTAGCAACTACATGGAAAAGGAGTACAAGAGAACATGATACAAAAAGAGGTGATCTCTGAGGTTAAATGTCATGTGGGAAATAGTTCACCATGAACGCAAAAGACAGTCAAGACAGCCACCGTTGTTTGTGTTTAGTTGCCTCATATCTTAGGATGTAAAAGTAATATATTACTTGTAAGAGATTCATGCAAACGCGTTCTATAGCGGAATACTAAAATACGAACGGGAAAAGGAAATGAAACAAGATGGAATAATAGTATATAGTACAGTAGTAGTGGGGTGGAAGACTCCTGTTTGCAGATGAGGTTTTATTAGTACTACATTACATAGGAGTATAGACTGTAGGAGACGGGCAACGTTTTCCTACTTTTATACTATCTTCACACTTATGTAGAAATACATTAAGCAAAGCCGTCTTGAGTTTTTTACTGCTAGATATGAAAAAGGAAATGAATATTGTATATAGATTCTTAGAAGGAAGGGCTATACGTAAATATGAGTGTCCTATAATATTTTAGATATTACATAGAAAAGCGGATGGAAATATTATTACTGAAGCACTTACGACCTAAAGTAGTTCAAAGTTCATATTCTCTTAGCTACTGAACTAAAATGGCTGACTACTATGGTGTTAAGAGTATCATTCTTAAACATGATCGATGTACACTGAACACTTAGATATACACTTACATAATATTATAATGTTTGCAATGATATTTGCACTTAAAAACTCCACTGGGAATTCAGCAGGTAAAAGCTATAAAAATTCTTTTCACCAGTATTCTTCTTTTTATACTCCAAGAGTTCAGACTCAGTTTTAGAACCAAGTGGGGAAAAGCAATGAAAAGGACGTGAAATTAGAGTATGAACTGTGAAAAATCATAAACCGAAAAGCAGAAAAATATTTACTAGGCATACCTACCGTATGTGATACATACATACAATACGCAGGTATGTATAGTATAGTAGTTGGAACTGGAAGCGAAAGTAAAATATACATAGTCCACACGTGTATCCAATTAAACAGTTAAAAAATTTAATAAGTTAGTTAATGCATTTCGCTAATTTGATTTTTTTCTAATTAAAATTTCTAGCTCAAGGATGCCGAGATGCGTTTTACTGTGGGCAGGAGAATATGTGCATCTCCAATCGTCTTTTATGCGATGATGTTCATAACTGTGAGGATAAGTCCGACGAACTACGGGCTGCCAACTGTACCAGTAAGTTTTTTTTTTCTTTTTGTCTGCGATCGTATTACCTGTCATGTACATGTACCCTTCTTGTAAAAAGGTACATTATACTTCGAAAACTTAACATTTCTTAAATCATTTTACATGGCTAACATGGTTGTAAACCTATTGCATTTGAGTCATCACTCTCTGTCGCTTCAATGCAAGAGCAATTTTGTCCATCGTGTAGCTTTCTCTCTTTGTTTCAAACACTCAACAACAGTTGTCACTTTTGAGGAAAGAGTGACTCAGCAAGATAAAAGCAGTAGTAAAAGCAAGGTTGTTTAGAACTTAAGAAAGATACTAGATTTTGTGATATCACTACTCTACTAGTTCAAATAAATGTGCACATTTAACAACCTCACCATGCCCAACATGTGTGTCCCCCTTCCTTCGGGAGTTAACTCTTTTCCCACTCGTTTAATACTACTATATACTATAACTTCACGTTTCACTAAACTCAGTCATATTTGACAAGATTGCTTAATTTTATGTTGAATAAACGCGTTGGTGGTTTAGGAGATCCTGATGAGTCCTCATTGGATCTAAAGACCATAACAGCTGCCAGATATTTCAGTCTTCTTATTATTTAAAGCCATAACTTACACCATTACGTACTGTTAAATCCCTTTCATTCACTTCATTTGAAAAATTGCGTTACAAGAGGTAAAAACGCAATGCCCACATGTTAGTCTACGTGATTTGGGCGATCGCCAAGAGAGAGAGAGAAAACGGACTTTGAAAATGTACATCCTGTGAAAGAAAGATTCTGTGTAGACAGGGAAAGTGTGAGATCAACAAGCTATTTTTGTCGCTATATACATCATTTAAGATTGTGGTGAGAACAAAATACAAGCCAAACCCATTTATCCACACAATGTATCCAATACATGATTAGTGAATTTTCTAACATGCATGAAATATTGTCATAAATTTTCATCTTTAAAACTCCAATTTTTCCGTGCATTGAAATTGAAATTTTAATAGTTTTTCCGAGCATGTCTGATGTACCTACACATTATGAGAAAAGACATAAAAAGTTCAGGCTTGAAAATGTTAACTGAGATTTAATCAATAAAATAATTACATAGACACATTAATACTGAAAGCCCCAAATTATTGCGTTAAGCTATATTTTAAACTGTTACAGTATACATGTAAGTAATCCCTGATCAGACTAACCCAGAGTAATAAAATGTTCTTTTGGTAAAAAATGACATGTATGGTAAAAGACTGTATTATGTACTACATGTAGGTATTACACGAACGCAGTGTAATATGTAGCTTAGGTATGTATAGGAAAGTATTGATTGTAGTTGATAGTGGATGAATATGTTTGAAAGAAAGAGAGAAAGCCGAGGATGAAGACAAGGCAAAGCAATCTAATCTACTCACATCATTCTGAGTGAAGGGAAACTAAACTCAGATGAGAGAGAAAAGTAAGAAAGAAAGAGCAAAAGCTCGAAAGCAAAGTCGACAAGTTTTCAAGTTTGCAAAGTTTGAGAGTGCTGAGCTCCGTTTCACTCATGGGTCATTTATTCTGGACATGAAGGTAATTTCATCCTCGACCTATTCGCCTCAACCGACTCAACCCTCCGCCTCGTCATTATCAATGGCCTCATAGTGATATCTTTCGTGATAGTCATTCTGTGCATCTGTTTCTGTCAGCGACGAAGACGAGCCGCGTCTCGCTCTCCTGATATTAATAATCATTCAAGTAAGCAGACCTCATTATTACTACTCAACCCTATACACAGACTTATACGTATACGATGCACATTCACATAGACTTTCCCATTAGTGCATGTATGTAGTACGTAGCACAACAGTATTATTCCTATGACTATGGCATGGCTTCTGGTCTGTACTGTAAACTAAGGCTATTATTTCTATAGGTGTAATAATAAATAATATGTATAGAGAAGAACAAAACAGTGATGTTGTGTTATCTGCGTCTGGGTGTAATAATATGAAAAACAACGTTAGGGTATCGTTGTTGGTAGACTTAAGGCTTATGGAGTGTAATGCACTAGATATATCTGTTACTAATACATATAGCACGCTACAATACACTTTATATTACTTCCTCTTGTGTTATCCTCATAATGGGACTTTCCTCCAGCTCTCTCTCTCTCCATTTTCTTACAAACACCCGAGTGACTACGTAAACGAGTAGTGACTCAGGAGATGCGCCTATTTTTCACATTTGACCGCCTTTCTACGCTCTTTTAATACTCATCGTCTTTAGGTGGATCATTCAAGCAAAAATCTGACATCTATTTTACTCACGCAAACGACTCTTTGAACATCAATAAAGATCACGAATGTGACCCCTTTATAAATGACATTGTCAACTTTGTACGAGACTTCAGAGTATAAAAGGAACTTCCAACAGAAAAGACGCTCCGTTAAGAATAAGGTGAACAGGGAAAGGCTTTTCTCTGCCGTAGTGTATACTAATAGTATACTTCTACCAATGTATGGGTTCATCTTCCAAATCTAATACTTAGTGCTATACATAGCCGGTTGTTCACTCTGAAGTAAATGCTCACTAAAATCATTTGTTGTGGATGTAGCATGACTATGTGGATATATGCACTGTTTGTAGTAGCCTGTATAGGTAGCTTGTATAGCATTCTATAAGTGCCATTTAAAGTCACGATGCTCTATCTACATTCATTAGATCTGTTAAAACACAAACTTGATGCATGAACATGACTTTGTTATGTTTGTACTCACAGAGAATCAAAACGAAGCGTCCGGCTCCAACGGGGCTGGCACGATGATAACGTTAACTGACAAGTCAGGCATTCATAGTTTACACCCGCAGTCAACCCTAGAAAGTATTCACAAGTCGGGAAACTTGCATCTCCCTGCGGAAAGCCAAGGGTACACCACGACACAACTTCGCCTTCGCCGATGTTTCATGGGAAATTAAATCCACCAAGGCATGGAACTGCTACGTAAGTACTCCCACTTTATTACATTCTTATACTCTCGCAGGTAGCTAACTAAATGCAAATGCAAAATAGCCGAATTATTCACTGCGCTGTACATATTTATGAGGGCAGATTACTATGTAGATTAATTTGTTTCATTTGGACAGGATTCTCTATACAGTTTCACTAGCCATAAATATATTCAATCCAACTTTTACTTACATTACAACGTATGTATTCTATGTATCAAACTTATATTTGAATTATTCCATGCTTTTCAGTTTATATACATTTATACATTATACATGGGTTGACATAATTCTAACTATAAACGATAGTATTGTGTATTTGTCAATCCTTTCTATGCATGCGAAATGAATAGGGAAATGCTAATGCTTACATTAGTAATTCTAGGGAGGGGTATTCACGTTTTCCACAAGTACATACTAGTGCTAGAGGCATTTAAATTCTTTGGGCTATGTAAGTATTAGTATTTCCGTACAGGAACATGTAGAGAAAAGATAAAGTCATCGTGTTATATTTGCGTATTGATTTTTGGGACTCTCTCAAGTATAATATTGAAGCGACCTTTGCAAATGTATACATCGAAGCACACATACAACAGTACTGCACCATAACACAAAATGTAATGGTCGTAAGTAGGACAAGGCATATATTACACAGCAAGTGTTATTGTTATTTTCATTGTGAACTAACCCATTTCTTGTCAAAAATATGCACATTCTCTGTCCTATTTTTGATATTCAAACAAATTTATTGAAATCGCTATTACACAAAGGCAGTGAATGCGAATGGCTAAGTAAAGAGTTAGGAAAAAGGAGATAGAAAGTTTAGAGAGAGAAAGTATTGGTGAAACTGTCAGAAGACTCAATGGAGTTAATTTTTCTTTGTGGTAACTAACAGTGACGTATCGCCAAGTCAAAAAGAAGAATGGTTTGTGTGAAATACTTATGGTCGCCATTATCGCCGTTTTTCGTCTCGTGTTTCTTCAGTCGTCATCCACAACAACATCAGTACACAGTACAGACAGAGAGGAAGAGAGAGAAAGCAGAATAATGTATAATATCTCTTCTTCTTCAACCAACTACTAAAACCACAACTTTTGTCTACCACCCGGGTCGTAATAGTATCAGCTCACCGCAGTCTCAGCAGCACTATTTATATCCACACACACATGAACACACGAAATGGTTACACAACGAAAGAAAATCCGAACAATCGCTGCTAACTAGTACGACGTGTCCAGACAAAGAAAAAACAGATTGACCATTATCCATGTCATCAGCAAGCAAATGACCATTTTAGTGGACTGGCTGCTGCTGCATGCTGTTACTCACATAACATCCAAAAGGTGGAAAACTGGGGGGTATTAGAGGTTTGTTTTAGTGTTGGTGACTGAAGGGTGATGATGATGGTTCTTGTCACAGCTGGACAAAACTGGACAGAAAGGGAGAAAATCATCAAGACTCTTGTCATCATCATGACGAGACATTTGAGCAACGGTGCTGGTGTTTCTTCTCGTTTCCTTTCTGTTCCTTTCTTCTAGATCTCTTCGCAGTCAACATTAAATCACATTACCTAACAACAACAACAACAAAACGTCAACGAAACCAAACGGGAGCAAAAGCACAAGAAGACGACGACACGAAACCAAAACAAACCAGACGGAGCGAATACAACATTTAAGACCATGCTGCAGTAGCACTAAAAGAACGAAACGACGGAGCCGACGTAAAGGAAAGTGGATCTCTCCTGTATGACTGAAAAGTGGAAATATGGGACGGGCACCGCAGGGAGAGATTAGCAAAACTTTGTTGACCAGACTGCTTTCTTGTACCCAAGCAGTCTGCCTTGTTAACTGTAACTTTAACTTACGCTAACTTAATACATAAGTTTTCCCCGACAACAAATCCTACAACCTCCCCAAAACTAACGAAAAAAACTTTAATCATTACTAAGACAAGTGAAATCATATGATGAACTAATGAACTGAATTACTACAAACAATATGCGTACTTATTACACACTAGTTTCTTTGATATTGTATTTAACTTATACTAGTTTCTATTACTCCTACTAGTGTACTAACAATAAGTAGCTCTCTTGTTATTTTTCGGTTTTATGTTTCGGTTTTAATACTTTTATGTCTTTAACATTGATGTGGGTCCTACTATATTTGTATAGGTACCCACATTATTTATAAACCCATTTTTCATACATTATGAATATATCTGTAGACAGACGATGTGTGTTCTTGTGGCCGAGGAAATAACTGTAGTCATGTAGCAATGTCACAAACATACCGTCAGCAATGTATCTTAGAATATCAACGAAGAACTTTTGTAATTACAATTATTGTTAGTTTGCAACAACTTGTTCTTCATCGTCTTTACTGTTATATTGATGTAACATGAAACCATACGACAGAACTAATTTAATTTGCAACGACCTGAATTATGTGAATGTAGTATGTCGTGCTATATGACCATGTGCATACATTGATATAATATCATGGCATTGCATGGGTGGACAAGCTTCAAATTTTATTTTTCTTTGTCATGATGATACATATTATCATATTATACCTTTAGCTAGCATACTACAACAGATATTTTGTATATTTCAATTTCGGTAGCCAGTAGAGGTGTAAACGGATCGAGCCTACTCGGATTGCTTACTCAGCATTCAAGTTCGAGCCGAGTATAAAATATTCGGATCGTTTTCACCTCTATTAATAGTATTGGAAGTAGGAAAGAGCCAAGGTGGCTCGATTTCGACCGAAGAAGAATTTTTTACATAATAGTTATGGAGTTCGAACGGGGAATATTTGTATTCTAGCTGAGTTGGAAAAGGGGGACTAGTTTACACCTCTAGTATACAGCCATTGGTATAGTATTCCGTATATTTTCATTCGCCTGATTGCCATCAACAAACTTTTGAACTTAATAACATTAACATCAAAAGATCCGATCTGTAAATAGTGAAAGTTGCTCTGCTCGCCAAATTCGAACAGAATGAGACAGTTTCAATTTCATTTGTGTACTATGCTCACAGATAAAAAGAAACATAAAGAAGCTGAAAACAACAAACTGTATGTAAGCCATACAAACTTAACTTACGGTCTAGCTGGTTCTAGCCAAATCAAGTTTTGTCTACACACTCCTCTGTTACTATGCTACTTCACTTTTCATTGGGCTTATTGTGAGTTTTCTGTTACTAAAAATCAACAGTACAACGAAGCAAATACAATTGAAAACTGAAAATCAACCGAGTCGAGTTCACTTGTGTCGATTGGACTGAGAGTATTGTTATTTCCTTTGTGTATACATATATAATAATAGTATTAGGTTCATAATATCATGGCAGGATTCTCTGTCTTTAGCTATCCTAACAAAAGTATATGTAGCAGATGCAGTAAGTAAGCAAAACTGAACAAGTTTCCTCTTCAAATGCTACTAAACCTACACAAAATGTCTTGTGTACCTACGACTCTCTTTATACACACTCTATATATACCTCAGCCTCCCATTGTCGATTCAAGACAAACGCAAACAAATACATTGTGCTACAGTATTACAATGCAATACAAACTTTCTCTCTTCATTCGTATACAACCAGGGAGCCAAAGACAATAGGGAAAACTTACTTGATGTTCGACTTGAGTTTATCAGATTCACAGTAAACTTAGTCAGATTGGGAAAACGATGCAGAGATGGAAACGAATGGGAGGATGACTAGATTGATCTTTATAAATAATATACCAGATCTTTGATCTTCACTGTGTATTATTACATACAGATACACTCCTGGACTTGTGTTGTGAGTATTGTACAAATGCAGCTACAGTTACACACAAGTTCAGCGAAAATAGTTTCACTTTATTAATGTTACAGATACCCTTATACCTAATACAACTGCCTACTCACTAATCGCAAAAGATACTGCATACATATAATAATATATACTACCAATAAGGCCATACATATTGGAACGAGACGAAACATAATATCTGTGCAGCTAAAAAAGCCAATTCACATTTCCATCATAAACATATGCTGCTATATCAAACAAAAAAGAAAATCAGCAAAATAAATGCAAACGCAGATATATACAAACGACATATTATGTTTAGTCCTTACATTCAGAACAGTGTGTGCCTACTATGTATAATATTCAATACACATTCTATATTTGGTAGGCCATTCTGTTGTCTGTATATGTATTGTATCACATGGGTTATATTGATTTTTCCTCCAATTTGATTTTATCAAATGCACCGCATGCTTCTCAATTTTGAAATCAACAGACATGAAACAACTCACCGACATACTCATAAAAATAATAATACTGTCTATCCCATGATCGCCATGATGTGATTATAAATGTCCTGTAAAAAATAATTCTTGAGACAAGGATGTGGATCGTCCATACTTAAATTAAACTACCATACTACCTATACTACATACATAAAGGCGTAAACGTGAAATACAATATCTAGATATATGTATACTGAAATCAGATAGAGAAAGCGAATTGCCTATTACTACAAACTAGTAAAGATCGAATGGGATTTTTTTAGCTGGGACAAAGTTTTCAAGAACAAGGATGCGAGAAGGAATATTGTGAAGTATCTGTACGTGAAGAATGTACGTGTAACGCACAAGTAATTTTAATGTACTGGGAAAACCATAAAGCACAAAATCATTGCAATAATTCAGCTGCATTAACGATAACGTAGACTAAGATAAAAGGAAAGTATTTTTGAGACGAATTACTAACTACATATACACTTATGGTATCTACATGTTGTACACAGTGTGCATGGGAATATTCTATCAATAAATATTTGAGTGTGTTTTTCCATAGGCAAGCAATTAACTATCATCGATCTGACAAATGTATCTCAGACAATGCTTTAGATAGTAATAAATTACATTGAAGAAAAATTAGTTCTGTTGTTTGACTCGCATCGTATATACACACTCTGACGATGAAGAACGTAAAAAGTTTACATATTTTTTCGAATCAATTGGTATTACTTACATAAAAAATTCTAAATTAAAAAAGAGATACATACCATGAGAATTTGCCACTATCAGATTATTGACTGTTAGTTTTGATGGGTATAACAAAATAACGAAAGTGAGTGAGTATGTAATTGAATGACAAGTTAATTCGTTGGGTTAAGGAGTGATATAATAATAATTAGGTATACAATTGGAGTTAAAGTACACTGTGAGCTACATAATAGTAATTAAGCTTCGCCATGTTATTCTTAATGTAATTATTTATTGTGTACTTAAGTCTATGGGGGCATTAAATTGTTCCAAAGAGTGGGTTGAGTATCCTGTACTGTAGATTTATAAAACATGAATCCATCAGAGGCTCATGCTAAGTAAACTAAACTGATTAATGTTTAAATAGTATAAATCCGGCAGTTGTCTAGCTTATAGTATTATACAGCTCTACACTGTTCTACAATATAAAATCACTTATGTATACTATCCTACATACCGCCTGTACGTATAGCTATAGTTAACACGTTAACATTTCACACAGCTCTAATATTTGGTATCTATGTAAATGCTTGCTATATTGTGCTTAATGGAATATTAGAATGCATGCTAACTGTTGAATAGTAGCACATTGCCTACACATCACTATAGCAAATAAGCTATGTCAGAGAATGTAAAATGAAATGAGTCATTTATATAACATAAGTAATGTGAATTTGATGTGAAAAGTGAAAGAGTACATAACAATTACGTAAGTGCATGAGAGTAGTGAAAAGGCTCTAACATATGTAGCTGCTGATAAAACATGTACACACCAGACACTCCAATGTACATGAATTTATAATGATAATGACGAATGTTAATTGTAGATATTTTACTGAAATCTAGCATAGGGACAGACAGCTCTAAAGCCTTAACTTATAAATAATGTTACTTAAACTGCTACTACTACTACACTAATACCTACCACCATGTATACACACCTAACTAGAAATGGCTGCGTCGTGTTGCTCTAATAAATATCTAATATGTTATGTTAGCATTTAGGCAACAGCAAAGTAAAAGCACAAGCTAGCAAAGTAATTCTCGTCAAAAGTCAGTAGAGCTATGTACCTATTTCTACATTAATAACGATGCTACTGTGACTTATGCTATACCATCATACTATTAGACTGTTACATGCAAACTACACAGCACACGTAATATTTGTTATAATAGTGTTACCATATCTTAGTTGACTATAAACTGTTTGCAAAGTCACTCTAATTAATAATTGATGATTGAATGATGTAAACTGTGTTCTAATACCGAAATACATACATTATACTTAGGTAATTACGACAGCAAGTGTAGATATCAAAGAACTATGTAGTTGTAGTGTTTGTATGTGAATACATTTATGTAAATACTATATAAATACATACATTATGAGACTACGCCATAAAACAGAGACAACTTGGAGCTAGCTCTATGTACTTAACTTAGTTACTTACTTAGCTTTAGTCTAATGTTGTGTTGTTTGAGCAAACTAATTAATAATTGTTGAAAGATCCTATTATGAACAGCGTTTACTTGGATGTTTGTTGTGTAGTAAGACAGTAAGAACGTGAGTATATATAAACGATAGGCCTGTATTTGCAAGCAGTTTGAAAACACAGTCCACTGCTAATTCTACTAAAACATAATATTTCATAATAATCATGAAAGATGAAATTAACTCAATGAACCCTTTAAACCAGTAACAGTTTTCATAGTCATTCTTCTCAATTGTATGTGTAAGTATAGGTGATAAACACAATCAACTTTCATTCTGTACTAAGTAGACTTTCTGTGTAGGGAGTTTATTTTATTTCAATCAAATACTAGTAACTTCTTGTTTCGCTATATACAGTTGATGTAGTAAGTGTATGAAATCTCAGAGAGACAGAGAGAGCGATAGAGAGAGAGACAGAGCTAAAGAACTTGGATGATACTTTGTTTACTTGGTCATATCTTGAGAAGTGATTTTCTTCATCATCAATATCAATTTGTTAGACTAGTAACATAATATTTATATAACATTTTATCTCGAATTCACATTCGTACGTAAATAAGCCATATCTATGAAATATTATACTGTAGCCCGACAATACTATTTACAACCTATATCTACCATAGTAGCCTACTACATATGACATACCTACTACAGTTACTATTATTAGTACTCTACTTAACAATAACAATAACTGAAAATATCCTAACATGAAATGAAACTCTGGGTGGTAAGACTTTTACTAGGTTTTGCTCATCGTTAATAACTTGGCTGAAGAAGCTAATTATATAATGAATGAACCAGTCATAATTCATTACGTAGCTCTATATACCCTATTTAAGGTTTTAAGGCACTTTGTTTCAATCAATACTACATTCAACATACATACAATAAGAATTCACATATACAGAGCAAATTAACATAATCAATCCTCAATTAATTAATGTTTAGTAAATTATGTATTTATATCTGTAGTGTATGTGTGTATTGTGTAGGTATACAATTAAATTTAGTACTACATACATATTGTAAGCAAATTTACATGATATTCTTACTTTCATCTTTATGTAGGTGTGTTTTTATTTATTTATCGAAACCATTGTATTTTGTTAGATGCATTATGTTTATGTAATGAATTGCGATTGTTAATTGGTTAGCAAATTGTTGATCGAGACATGGTTTGGTTTAAATCAAGCAATAATGAAGTTATGTGTACCTTATTACTGTACTACTGTTACGAAGAAGAAGAAGGACTAGTAGTTTACACGAACACAGTGCAATATGAATAGATAGTGCATATCCATGATTTTACCTGTTGTATTTAGCTATACGATGAAACTACGAAAACTACATTAAAAATTACTAACTTGTCTAAAGATCTGATGAACATAAATATTGTGTAGTGTAACACTACAGATACTTATACGTATTTTTAAGTACCAGCTACATGTAACCACACCGTAGCGTGTAACATGACTACTTACTATAAATACTAAACTAGTACATCTACATAATTACATGTCAACTCTGTTTACTGAAATGAAGGGAATCTGCATTCTTCCGAAATACCGGTAATAATTTAATAGTTAACGGAACATTTCAAAGATTGATAGTGAATTTGTATAAAAAGTTACTAAAATGTAAAATGATAATGCTAATAGTAGAAGTAGCACTTTAAACGTGTATTCAATTTACACTTAACAGCAAATTGGCCTTTAGCCAGTTTTCAATATGAACCTAAAATTTGCAAAGAGATGGCCAACAGAAAGTTTTCTAATCTACAATTTTGTAAAACATAAAATTGTGTATGGACGTAATTTAATTCTTCATTTATTGTAGTAATACAGTTTGTATTGAAAACATGTCTGTAGAAAACTATATGTCTATCAAATGTTGTTTTTCCAATAAATAGCTTCAATTGAAAATGTCTATTTCTATCCAACATAATATTCTTAGCTTATAAGTACTTAGGCAATTGGTTCTAAAAAATTGACAAGAGCATTACATTTATAATCAATTATTTCTTTCTTTAATCAATCAACTTAGCTTTCACATCACCATCTGGTTATAATCAGCATTATAATTGGATACTCATTTATGATAATTCTTTAATAACGTCCTCATCAAGTCATCAATAAATTAAATATATTTTATATAGTATGTATAAAATTATAATGCAGTCATTATTACAGCAGTGGTATGTACGGGTATACACTCGTTACATAACTTATTATTTTAAGGAAAAAAACCAGTAAGCCTAGTACAATAAAGTAACCCTCACCACACGTTTACAAAACTGTCAGGCTCAAAAATACATATAAGAATAAACTGCAAACATTATAGGCACTTAGGATCAATGTTTTAAGTTCCAGAGGATTATCATTAACATTCGGACACATAAGACCCATCAATAAGTACAAAGAATGGTGTTTGGTATACAGAAATAAATACAACTCCATAATAATGACACAGTAAGAAAACAAGTTCTATATCATCATCACACTTTAGATTACAATTTATCTAATCTATACCTTCATAATGTTGTGTTTGCTTAGTTTCATGCTATGTATATGTGTGTGATAACAAACCACTTTCTCCCTATTTATTTCACGAACTGTTTATTGTGTCTAATAAAATGACTCAATTATCACTATCATAATGTATTTAAACAAATATTTTAATATTATTCCATTTAAAAATAGACTAGACAATGACCAGTTGGGATTTTGGGATGTACAGAATTCATATTCGTCCCATGAATTATGTTTCCCACAGCTATGTATAGTGGAATAAGGCAAATGAATGTCGATAAATTATAATTTGATACATTAATATTTTCTCAAAAATACATTTGTTTAGTTTGAGCCTAATATAAAATTACCTTTTTTGATAACCTACATAATATTATTATTATTGATTTACTTTATAACTCTTTCACATGATGTTTGCATACATAATCAATGAATATAGGTACACTCATTATCAGTATCAATATGTGTTTAGTTACAGCAGACACAAAAACATGTATTTATCAGCATTACAGTATTTTCTGAGTGTTTGCATCTAGACATTTAATTTGCTCGAACATGTGCTAGAGGTGTGATGGTGCAGTTGAAATTATTGTCAAGTCTCTTACATTTTAGTTTACAACTTGCTCATGCAAAGTATTATTACATTACATCCACTATACTAGCTTAGATTTGAAATGTTGTCATGAAACAATTTTGTTTGTGTCAAGTTGTCAATACCATAATGCGAACAAAATAGCGAATGTTTTATTCTTGTCTATCTCTACACATACAAAATACACATTTATCCTGAATTGATGTTGCTAATAATGGCAGAGGAAGAAGAAACAAGACTTTTCTCTAAACGACATTCTGAATGTAAGTTTTTTGTTTTATGAAAACAATATAGCTGCATTACTAATAAAATAAGTTTTGATTTTAGCATTGTTGCTAATGTAGACATTAATTAATTTAATAATGCAGTAATTTATCATTTACATTTATGCAAGATGGAACGTATGAAGCAGAAATACAGAAAAATGAAGATTCATACAAACAGGTACATAAAGAACGTAATAATTAATTTATTGAATCTGTACGTGTATAAACTTTTGAATCAAAATGTTATTCTTATAGAAGAAATTTCCTATATCGTCATTTTTTATATTGGCTAACGAATTTTGTGAAAGATTTTCTTTCTATGGAATGCGAGGTATGTGCAAAAATTCATTTATTTCATATCTCACCTTTGTAAATAGCGTTGAAGGAAAGGGAATTTTATTTGTTAATCGTTTCTAAATTATTTCTACAGCGATTCTGACATTATACCTGAGAAACGTTCTGCGTTTCAGCGAAGACTCTTCGACCATGATTTATCACGGTTTCATTATGGTTTCATACATCACGCCCCTGCTTGGGGCTATGATTGCTGATTCTCTTCTTGGAAAATTCAGGCAAATAATAATATAAAGCCAAATAATAACTCATTTTATGTAAACTCAACATATTCCACTCCATTGCCCATCCGGTTCAACGAAATTAGATTGGAGCTTTAGTTGGCAGCCAGCAACAACTCATTTTGTTCCATTTTACCCTGCCAGGTTTACTTAGGTTGGAAATGGTCATATAACGCTTTCCAACTCATCCTATTTCAACTTCACCCTTTTCATGCTCGTCGAATGAGTCTGTGTGATCAATACAGCTTTGTAATCTCACTCAGATATCTGCTATAAGATTACTCATTTTCCAAAGAGATTGTCTAAAATTTATTGCAAAACTCCTAAAATCCTTATTCAAACATAATATTTAAATCTATTTTAGTAATTAGTAGGTACTAGGTACCCTATTAGTAAATCGATCCGAATCTACTTATCTCTACTGCCATTCTAATTGAAGCCTAGTGTCTGCAGGTCCATCCCTAACATAACATTACACTAATACAGATCTAGATCTAGGATTTCTCGTCGACATACCTATTCATAAAGATGGCTCTACTTAAATTACCGCTATATTAGCAAGGACGCACTCACAGGTCGGATCCTTAATTAATATAATTTACTTTTCACTGTTTTCACACAGAACCATTTTCTACTTATCGACTGTGTATGCCTTTGGGAATTTGATACTGTCAGCTGCAGCTACTCCACCTCTTTCTCTTCCACCTATGTAAGTATGTGCCTCGAGTTAACATTAGTTAAGGCAATTCTAATTGGAAAAGTTGAAATGTTCGTGTAAATCATTGATATTTTAAATTGCATCGAATCGATGAAACAAATGTACCTTTCGTTGTCAACTTCCTACCATTCAAAATCCAATTCAGTGAAACTTACTCAGTATACTTCTTACTTATACGGGTATCTCTCTGTAATCCCTTTTCTTATGTATTATGTTGGGCTGCCAGTCCGTTTAGTATGGTAGGTTTGTCTTTGATTGCCCTTGGAACTGGAGGAATCAAGCCATGTGTCGTAGCATTTGGTGGAGATCAATTTCAGATTCCAGAGCAAGAGAGTCAATTGCAGAAATTCTTTTCCATTTTCTACTTCTTTATTAACTGTGGCAGTCTACTTTCTACATTTTTAACTCCCATCTTTCGAAAGGATGTTTCATGCTTTGGCAATTCGACTTGTTACTCTCTTGCCTTTGGAGTACCAGCTGCTCTCATGGTTGCTTCCATTAGTAAGTAAAAATGCCATTTCCATATTATTAGTAATTGCATCAGCGTTACAATTTACAAACTACGTCTGGAAATTTATGTAAGAGAAAATGAGACTTTTGCAGAGTTTTCGTATTTAATAATTTAATAGTTGGATACACTACATGCACAGAGCCATGTTCATAATGTAATGTGATTTGAGATCCGTAATAAACAGACCGAATAAATTAATGTTTTAATGCCTATATGTATATCTTTGTTTTTGCAGTTGTTTTTCTGCTGGGGCAATCTCTTTACGTAATAAAGAAACCTGAAGGCAATCTCTTTATACAGGTTGCAAAATGCATAGGCGTAAGTTTGTTTTAGCAGTAGTTTATTTCATAATATTATGTGTATATTGTACATGCAAGTAAGTATGTATTATTATGATAATGATATAGAGATAGTGTGCTGCTGTAGCATTAAAATTAAGATTAATGCTTACATAATTTAATAGTTTTATATCTTGTGAATGTTATGTGAACGCAGCACGCGATATCAAAAAAGTGGGGAAAAGGCAGCACCAGCAGTTCTCAGTCTCACAACCACTGGCTTGATTTTGCAAATGATGAATACGGAACGGAATTCATCGAGGATATTAAAATGCTTCTACGAATCGCTGTGCTATATATTCCTATCCCAGTTTTCTGGAGTCTCATAGAACAGCAGGCAATCCCTTTTAAATTTCTTTATTTACGCAAAAGCAATAATCCTCGCAGATTTAGAAGTTCTCACGAGTCACGATCCAAGTCTTTTGCAAATGTCTACAATGCTTATATACCTACTCCTTTTTACTACATCAGTCAGTACCCACTTCTGTGAAAACATTTTACTTTCGTTTTGTCAAAGAAACTACACTTGAGCACTGAGTTTTTTTCTAAGTCTATTCTCGGAAGTGCTATATTTCTCTCATTCCTCTCCGGCTACCTAACAAAGTTAACTAATTGCAGCCAATCTTGTTTAGGGCTCACGATGGACTCTACAAGCTACCCGAATGGATGGTCGATTATTTGGCTGGACCATAAAACCCGATCAGATGCAGGTGTTTACTTACTCTTCGTATTATCTCTCTCTCTCTCTGTTTTATTTCTTAGTTAGAGTTACCTTTTACTCAAACATAAAGGTATCTTTGTTTGTGCCTACTTTACTGTACTTTGTACATTACTTTTACCCGATTATCCCGTTCAAAGAAAAGAACTTCACATGATTAGATTCTTCTGAACCTACTAGCTAACGAAGAAAGGACGTTGTTACTATAAATAAAAATGCTGTGTCAATTCACACGGTCTTTTTCATCAATACTACATGTAGGTATGACATAAAGAGTAACAACGTTCAGTCACACACTGTTCAGTATTCTAAAGTCAAACGAAGCCTTTGCCTTCCTTCCTACTAAACGGGTTACGGGTTACTTGTATATAATATAGCTTCTTCTACTTAAAGAAGAAAGCTTTCTTTCTCTTCAAGAAAATCGGTTTTACATCGCGTCTTTTGTTGTTGTACAAAGAATGCGTTTATCATCTTCTACTATAAGTTCGATGGGTTACTAAACTCTTTAATGTTTTCTCCTTGCTCGTATGCTCGTAAGCCTTTGCTTAAGTGCGTTGTGTTCACTTGTATTTCGATCACGTTGAGATTCCCAACAACTTTGGAACAACTCAAAGTACATGGCAAAATGCATTCTTTGAATGATTGATTGTAATACACATCTTACAATTTAATCCGATTTGCGAACTCTTTTAACCTTTTTAGGTAGTCAACTCATTGCTGGTGTTGCTGTTCATACCGCTCTTTGAAAAAATTATTTATCCCATGTTTGCTCGCTGCAATCTTCTTAAAGAGTCTCTTCACAGAATTGCTCTCGGTGGCTTTCTGATGGTTGTAGCCTTTGTGATTGCTGGCGCAGTTGAACTTCAGCTTGAGGTAAGTTGAACAGCTTTATACAAGTATAAAGTATATAGAAAATAGGAAAGTTCAAGTTTATTGTATAGAATTCGACAAAACATTGTCATTTAGTAGGACAGGCAATGATTGTAATCACCTGTTAGTATTTATGTGACAGGGGGGACAACTAATTAGGTTTTCTTTTCTTTTTCGTGTACAAGTACACTGAGAAAACAAATGGTGGTGAAAAGCAATTAGAGTTAATTAAAAGCAAATATTTATTCGATGAGACTTTTTCGTTTACTTTTTGCTCAACCTTTTTTACTCAAGATACAAGAATGTATTGGATGTATGTATCATCGTCAAGACAAGGGAAAATTGAATCAAGATTGATTTGATCAAATATTGTTTATTATGTACATGTAGCCTTCGTATCCAGTCATTCCAGGAATCTCTCAAAGCCGACTCAACTTTGTAAATACACTTCCTTGCACTGTAAATATTACATTGCGGTCTCCTTCCAATTACACTTACGGACCAGATACAATCCAGTCCTTTGAGAATTTCTTTTATGAATCAGTTCAAATCAACAATTACACTGTGGAAGTCTCCGCCAGCATCAATGATGATGGAGGATGTTTCGTTAATGGAAAACAAGTTCACTTTCCCAATATCCAATTTGCTGCTGAATCTGCTCAGGTTTGATACAGCTTATAAACAAAGAAAGCTTTGTATTATTCCTATCTACTTAAAAAGTATTATTCTTTGGCTATTGTCTTTGTATTTCGTTTATTAGGTACTTGTATAACTCATAAGCTTGGAATAGAACATTGCGTCTGATAAGATTATATTTTATTGGACATGTGTGTACCAACATAACATAAAATTTCAGATGAATTTAATGTTTCATGCTGAATGAATGAGAAGATATAATGGGATTGTATTGTTTTTTAAACAAAGAAACATTTGTTGCATAGGCTTACAGCATTTTACTCGCCATTCAAACAGAAATGGAGGGCGAAGTGGAAACACAAAGTTTGCAACTCATATACTCAAATGTGGGTGACCATCTGGAAAAATCTTTGGAAGGAAATTCTAAGCTGAGGTATAGTATAACAGTTCAAGTTGTATCAAGCAAAGCTATGAAGACCTCACGAGGAAGACTATAGGAAGAATTTGTATTAAATTAAAGAAATCAACTTTATAACTATAGTATTTGAAAAAATAAGAAAAAGAAAATTCAATTTTGTAATATTATATGAATTCTCTATTCTGTTGTCATTTTTGTGACCTTTGCTTCGATGTCGATGTTCACTCAGTTTACTGTCTAATTATCTTTGCCCTAGATCGGCCCTTAACTTGAGTTTATCAAGTTTTATTTCCATAGGTTATTAAATTTTACCCAAGTTGTCGACAAACAGACAGACATATTGACTGTATAAGATCTCGTGAGGTCTAAAAAATATTACAAACATTTAAGTGGTCTTAGTAGTCTCAAGTTTCATACTCAAACTCATGATGGCTTAAATCTTATTTTCTCCTTCCAGGATTATTGTCACAGATGTTGTGCTACTCAAAAATGCTACATTTCGCTTAGAAGCTCAAAACACGGTTTACGACATAAGTCTGGATGCAAATGATGTTGCATCGTCGACTCTTGAAATTCTTCCAGATAAGTAAAGTTGCTTACCAAATTTTCTTTACTTTACGGAGTTAAAAAAATGCAGTTAAAATGCTGTGGGTATTACGATGTATTTTTTCAGAATTTTTTTCTTGGGAATAATATATAGTTACTACATAGAGCGACTATATTTTATTCAATTCAACAAAAGGGTGATATACAGTACAGTATGATATACTAATTTATATTATGTAGCAGACAACACAACAACTTTATATTCTAAATACAATTAGTGAAAGAAACAATTCAGAAAAGCTTAGTAATAATATTCTATAGGTAGATGAAGATATCTAGGAATTATCATTACGTTTTTACCCAAGTACGTTTGCACATAACACGAAATTTTATACAAAAATAATTAATTAATATTGCTCCTATTGTTTGTAAGTATGGATTTTGTGCTTATGATAATCATAAAGTATTTTTTGTAACATGACTATGCAAGAAAAATCGTTGCAAGTAAGCATAAGAGCAGAAACTATGAAATCATTGTTATAGGAAGTTTGGGAATTATTTGTCCTTGTTATTTTCCTTGTAACAGTTACATAGTATGGCTGCTGTTGAATGACACTGATATTGCAGCTGATGGGAATTCTATAGAGCTTGGAAGCATTTCTTTTGAATCCGGAGGAAGCTATTTGCTATCATTTACTCCTAATTATACAACCAACAACAGCCATGATATTTTGACCATGTTAGATTTGAATGAAAATATTGGAGATTACATCGTAAGTTAAACAAAATAAACACAATGACTAAAACACCCTTATATTCTATAGCATCAAAGAAATTACAGAATTATTACTGCACACTTTCCTCCTTTTGTGACAACTTATTTGTGCAATACACGTATTGATTGTATTGGTAGCAACAAGCCCATTAATAATACGGCTTAATAACTAAAGCTACATGTATAAATATATCAACTTTCCATATACCAATGTATTAAATGATGAGTTGTAACAGTGGAAGTGTATTTGTATTGTACAAGTACAATAAATGCAGTAAAGGCTTCTAATGGCAGTCGGTTTTTGTGTAATAAATAAAATGACCCTTAAATCATATGAATTACTAGTCTAGATATAGGACAAATCATTGACTAACCTACTTATTAAAATATTGGATATTTCAGTAAGCTAAATATTTAAAATAAAGGCTAAATAGTTGTACTTATATGTATTTACTTTTAGGAATCGAATGTGTATATCCTGACGAATCCTAACCAAATCTCTATGCTGTGGCTGTTACCTCAATACATCATTATTACTCTAGGAGAAATTTTGTTCAGTATTTCCGGTTATAAATTTTCTTACACCAAGGTTTGTCTTCGGATCTCATTTTGATAATATGATAAACATTACATACTATAACATATTTATAGGTAATTTTAAATGAATATTTCTACTTATAGGCTCCAAGTAATATGAAGGCTGTGATACAATCCTTGTGGTTCCTAACAAATGGTCTCGGAAATTTGTTAGTTATTATAATTACGCAACTAAATATATTCGAAAAACAAGTAAGGATAATTTACTATCAGTACTTATTAAATAAAAGCAGTAAAATTATCGTTGAGTCAATTGTTACATGCAATAACGTTAAATTTTCCTATTACAGTCCCTCGAATCCTTCATGTTTGCGGGTCTAGGACTTGCAGCAACATTTGTTTTCCTGCTACTTGGAAAGAACTTTAAAGCAAACGACATTCATGAAGAATTTTTAAAATGATTATTATGCTCTTAATGACATAATCATACTCAGATTTCTAACCTAGTATTTTTCCACCTATCAACGATGTGGGATAAGAAATCAAAATATTCGTTTTGACGCATTTGTTTGGGAAACAAAAATCGACACACGTATATGCAGATAAAGGATGAAAATGATGAACTAATTAAAAGAAGTATTGTTGTTTCGAAATCAATGTAGGTAATTTCCAAAGACCTTTGTTAAGGTTAAAGCATAGCACAGTATCATATTGCAGCTGTATATGTTTTGGGTACCTATTTGAAACAATAATAAAGTATTTTCTATAATATACTTAATATCATGCCAAATGAAGGTTCTTTAGTTTAGTATACATACGTATTCAAAATATACTTTGTTTACGCAATTGTAGTAAAAATTTTCCATCGTTCATATCAAAATACCCTTCCTGGCATTGACTTAATGTTCAATAGTTTTTCATGTACCTACCAGGATGCCCAAATTCTGTAGGTGCACTGCAATACGACATTATTATGAATGTTGGATGTAAAGTAATGTACATTGTGTGTAGTATGTGTGATCAAATTGAGTCAAGACTTTCATCAAGATGTGGAAACATTTCCTTTGTGGTATCAACTGTAAACTTCGAATTCAACATACTAGAGAAATATGCGTCACAAACGATTCATTGTCAAACCCAAAGCCTCAAGTTTAATTAAAGAGAAGAGAAAGACAGACTTGAGACTAGTTCAAGTGATTTTCAGAGGAAATTCGATCGATACAACTCAATTAGTATGTGGATACTGTAAATGACTTAGTAGGACCAAAAGCAAATCAGAATCAGGGCAGTCTTAATTAAATCGATAAAAGAAGAAAACATTTCCAGATTTGACACTGAGCAAGCTCTGTTGTACAAAAGCAAAGTCTGTTTTACTTCATGTATGTATGTATAAGCTTCTTTTCCAGATTGGATGTAATTACTTTCCCATCCTTTTTCCCTTGGAAAGATTGTAACCGCATTGTGACATTCGGAACTGTATTATAATCTATAAACCATTTCGGATTGTGTTTATCTTTATTTTCATTCTTTTATTAATATACATTGTCTAAAGAGAAAAAACAAAATACGGTATAATATAGTGCACTTTTTGTTTCACATAGTATAATCCAATACAATAATATAAAACCCATCTTTGCTACAACTCAAATAAATATATTGCAGTTGTGTCCTCGATTTGGTAAACTTGGAAGCAAATAATTGGAAACTTAATCTGGCCAAAGTCTATTTGGGGGTAAGTGTATAGAATCAGATAAATACAAGAACACATCAAGATTGCTAAACAATCATTATATTATATTTAATGGTTGTTACTAACTTTCTGTATCATAACAATTATTAGTTCCTTGTTAAAACAAAGTATGTATGCAAACAGGATTTATTCAGTTCATGAACTCCCTAAACAGAAAACCTATAATACTGTTGTATACAACACAATTGTATATTAAATTATCTATATTACACAGAATGCAAAGAGGATAATTTTCATAAATCAAGGTTCCTTCCCTACTCAACTTACCCTGTAAATACTAGTAACATAAGAACTAGTTGTATCTATACTTACAACTTAATTTAGGTATTTACTAGTTTAAAAAATAATGAAATGTATAGTAATATTTGCAGCTAACGATTATCCTTATCGCTTCAAGACCATTGAACTTTAGCTTTGACATATTATAACTGTACTGCAAAGTTTGATCTGGACTGGATATATGCAGTATTTTTATTGTAATATGAAAGGTGAGCATAATAGTACATAGTCAATTTCGTGTATTACATTGCGTACGTAATACATATATGTAGGGATGAGGTATTTAATATTATTGCGTTTGGACTCATTGATATTGATATTATCTTATAGTACATAGAAACCTTAATATGTAATATGGTATTTTATCTTTTACAACACCAAACACATATGTAAGTATATTTGATACGTGATTTGAAGTTTTAAGAAAATTAAACAAAAGCATAATAGCCATTAGTATTCTTAATCTACCAACTTTTTCTGTTTTTTCAGTCGATTAATTCTAGAATATTGTACGTTATCACAGCAATAATAATAGGAAACAAGACTGATAGAGTATGTAGTGTAAGTTTAGTACATTCAACATTACATGAACATGTAAAATGCATGTAGGTGCCCCATTGTAATTATTATATCATTAATGTTATATTTTATATATGTACACAGAATTTTTGCTGTGAAGTACAAATACATTACAATCCTACAGCATCCCGACAAAACAATTTACTAAAAATTATCCATGACATATCAAAACACGGAATGTAAAACCATCTACTAAAGAAACTATATAATTTTTATTGTGTTAGGTTAAAACGGTTGGATGGCAGGAATATACTGTTTAAAACGTCCCTACGTAAAATATTACACTGCTGTGAATTTATTTTGCTTAGGAATCTACAAATATCTCTAGGAACCAAGTATTACACTGTTACATACATACACAGCAAAAAACTTTGTTTAATCACCGTCTATAATCTATCTTACCCATGCTGAGTAGGTAGTTTAGTATAGGTAATAGCTTGGTATATCAATGAATAGTTTAGTATGAGTGTAATACATCATTATTATGTGCACCTGCTTCAAAAAAATTTAACTCAATAGCTTATGCTTGTATATATTTATTTATATAACTCGCTGTATACACAGTAGGTATATATACTTACATTGACATGAATATTTTCAATACCAAATTGCAATGAGGTCATTACACTGAGTTGCGTACATTTTTATTAATTTATAGCAACAACGAATATCGTAGGTATGTATGTATGTGTTTTACTCACTTCAACACGTATGCTTACGAATAACGGTTATGAACGAGGATACAGCTCAACGCTGCAATGCATAATCGGTTCTCTTTGTACTGCTATATTTTATTATGAGTATAATACAGATTAAGGCAGGCGAACTCCAAATACATTTAGTTAGGGATTCCATTCTAAAATTTCATACAAATGACAATGTATCGGACCGGAGACATACCCAAGACCATTTAGATGAGTAGATAGTAGAGTAGAGTAGCCTTTACTTTTCTATTAGTATACACCATGCAAAAGCTCCTAAAGTGCGTCTAGACTCTAGGACTTAACCAAAAATTGTACAGTTAGTACTTTCTGTGGTAGATATTTTAGTAATATCCGATCCCTATCCTATTTTATGAGTGTGTTAACTGCTCGAAAACCTCAAATTTTTAAATTTACATCTTTGGAGTTCGGACAGAGCTACAACATTAATTGAATGAACTTAAAGTTTTTTATAGCATCCTCGATGACGACAGTCAGTGGCGTAAATAGCACATAAGCAACACTATGCGTCGCATAGGGGCCTCCAAGGTTAAGGGGGTACCCAAAAAGGAAATATTTAATAAAAAGAGGATAAAAGTAAGAGAGAAATTTCTCTATACGCATCATCAAAATGCATTTTACATCGAATTTGCCCCAAAAATCAGTGCTTGCATAGGGGCCCCCAATTTTTAGTTAAGACAGTGAATTGGATTTTTGGAATTAAAATTTGGATAACACACTATCATTGGATCTATATTATCATTTATATTACTTTTTTACATTTTGTACAATTCATAATTAATTGACTTATAGATATTACCCTTTTCATTTTTTTAATCCTAGTTATGTGTCAAGTCGTATTTTAAGAAAATGCAGACTCTTATTATGAATACAATAAATATTCCTTTTACTCCCAAAGCAGTGGAGTTTTAAAATTTTCATTCTATCAGACCTACAGATTTGTAGTAAGTAGGTCTCATCATTTCAAAATGTAATAGGTAATCATTTATTACTGCAAATCCTGAAGGAAATCATATTGTAAATTGTACAATCAAATATATTTTGGTTCCTATAAAACCCAATGCTGCTAGTCGAGCATTACATATATCCACTTACAATCCGGCAAATCCTTGAATTGCAAATTTCGAGTCTTGTGATATGCACTTTAATTTCTAGTAGACGTTTTTATATAATGAGCAATCGCTATCAGTTAACCTTAATAACTTAATACCTACTCCTGGGGGATTGAAGCTGCATTACTGAAAACTAGTTTTGTTTCAGGACCTAGAATACCTATGTACAAAGGGCATATTGCATATTTTCACTTGACACTGCATATTTTTCCTATGTATTTAAACCGACAGTTCAATTTTACACATACATTCATATAAATAAATATTTTCCATGCATCCATGCATGCCATTTAAGCCTAAGAATGATTGATAGTGTACTGATTGTATCATTCCTACCTATTTACGATTTTTAGGGTATACGAATCCTCCCTCTGCTCATTAAACATTAAATGTCTTATTTGTACACAGCATTGTAAACTGTGTAGTCGTTGGGCATTACGAACAATAAGAGGAAAAAAGCAGCCCAGGAAACTGCGGTCACATTTTGGGATAGTGCATGTATTTCGTGCTGGAAACGGAATACAATATTATATTGCGTGTGCTTAAATTGTAGTATGTATTATTGTACTGTTAAAACAACTTCCAGCAATGTATAACAGGAAAATGTCAAACTATATGATAATGCTCTCTACACGTATATTTATTTACAAGAAATTTTAATGATTTCAACACATTCATTCAGTCATTGTGTCATCATTTGATATATATAGCTTATTCAAACTTACACAACTTTATACAAACCTGGGAAAACAGAACGTATTATTTTTCCTCAGATTTTTGTAATGTATAGGTGGCATTATTGGCATTGGTGTCTTCATCTGCTACAATTTATCCCTCCTGTCCAATCTGTAAATCTGGGCAAAATAATCAAACAATTTCCCTTTGTAAATCCAGCTGCGAAACCAGATATTATTGTGTACCTAAGGTGCTTGTTTTAACCTTAAAATATTGTGGCACTGTCAGTGAGTTATACTTCTAATATTTGTTATTCGCTTTCCGAAATAATATTCACATTTATCACACAACAGAACAAATCTCCGTCCTAATTGTTTTTAGTCGTTCCGCAGTGCCATGTATGCTCAACTTAGAAATACTTAAGTAAAAGTAAATGTAGATCATTAACAACAGTACAAGTACAACTGACCTGTAAACTTCTTCCTATTATAACCCAATTTCAAATACAGTTAGTGAGTCATATATAATGTGTGTGCACTAATCGAGAAATTAATACTGACACTTACATTATAGCCATATAATTGGCTTAAAAAGCAAAACAAAAGACCTTCGCCATTCTTCCTATTTTTACATTACATTTACATTACTCGTACAACCGATCGTTTACGTTATACCGCTGTATTTGTGTATTATGTTACAGTTAATTACACATACTTTCTAATTATAAAATTATTTTATGTGTTAATTTACTAGAGAACACGAGACTTGAGGAGCAAATTGAGTCTGAGGAATAATTAAATAGTAGTGTTAAATACGCAGTTGCGTTCAATAATGGAGAGCGAAAGAGTTAAATTGAGAAATGTTCATGATGGAAGTTTCATGGATAACACATTGTCTTATGGTTCGTTTTTTTCAATATTAATCCAAAAATTAATTCAATAATTAACTATCCAGTGTATGTTGTACCACCATGAAATTAACATTGCGGACTAGTTTAATTCAGTAGATTCTAATTGACTTTTGTCACATAATTATAAACAGGTACCAAAATTATAGAACAGACTGCTATCTGTAAACGAGAATCTACAAGTTCAACATGTTCCAATACAGACCTGCTACCTGATCCATATGATGAAAACGAGGTGAGCATTTTTTATTCAGATAAAAACAATTGCATGAGAGAATTAATTGATTTTTTGTCTGTCTGATTGCTAATTTATTATAATGAGAATCTTTTATGCGTATATTATGAGAACGTATATGCACGGCCTAACATATAAGGTAATTTATAAGTATAAGTATTAGTATTTCGCAATCACCAATCACAGAACATTCAGTTAATATTAAATTAATATTATAATGGATCACATATCATACTCAAGTAAAATCAAAACATTGTATTTTATGCGTACGTGTTGGTTTTATTCATCTATACCGCAGTTATGTGTCTCAATGACAGAGATTGCAATCGTTATCAACAGCTAATCAAAATGGAATATGATAATGTATATATCTGCAAAAATACTTAATTAATAGGCAAGTGCAGAAAATACCGACTTAATGTTAGTTGAGTTATATCACAACATTTTAGGAACTTATCTATTGCATAATAGCACAAAAATTACACAATTTATATTTCGATTACATAAGAATATAATATCAAACTCAAAAATACATTATGAGTCAAAAATATATCATCTTGGGTTTGGAAAAGAAATCCATTCAAAGAATTTCTCATCATCCTCTTCTTGTCAGGGCTTTTACAACTCTTTAATGCACTGTACCTGCACAATTAAAATCTACATGTAATTCACATAATTAATATTATGAAATATTTTTAAAACGTCTGAGTGACATTCTTGGCCTTACAATGACATTCTGTATGAATCGATTTGAAATACATATTTACTTAACTACCTAAAAACCTTCATCGCTTTTCTAAATTGCGAAAATGTTAACAACTATATTTTGGAACACACAATTGTCATATTCATGAATGTAATGTTGTGAAACAACTTTGTTTGTGAGAATAAATTACTTCTAGTTATAACATTATATGAATGTGATACACAGCCTGTGTTGATGTTCTTTTTACATGGTTATCACATTATCATCAACACACCTTAGCTTAACTTGGTAAGAATCTTTTAGTTGTTATGCGCTACTTATATGGTGTAGTGTGTGATATGAGTGTGAGTTACTGTCATATCTATAGTGTTGTGTCGCACCATCAAAGAATGCATTTTTCATTCAATTGTTTGCACAACTGTAGTATTGAAGGGTGCAATTCCTATACACAACACACTCATACGTACGCATACTTCAAAGAAATACAGACATGAGTATGTATAAGGATAGTACCGCATGTGTACATGCTACATGCACACTCACGTAGTACAACTGTCAAATGGGTGGCTACGTGGTTTGCATTCTGAACAAAACTTTCTGTATAGGTTTAGATCGTTCATTGTCGCAAATGTAGTTGATCATTTCAATGCCTCAGCATTCCTCTTCAAGTGGAACTTCATGAATGATACAGGGTCTGTAAAACTACTGCCAGGAATATCATGTTAAGAAATAAGACTATTCTTTAAAGATCTTTTAGCAGAAAAATAAATTAGAGCAACTCGAGATCGTACTTAATTTTAATGAAAATTACACCTTGAAATCTATCTGTTTAAAATATTTTATTTGTAATTTGTAAGCAAAAACTGTTTCAGGTAGAAATATTAAACATATTTTAATTGTCTATTGTGGAGTCTGCATTCTAGTAGCTGGCTTCCTCACTTTCAACCACCTTAGGGCTGGTAATGGGAAAGATTGGACGCGTACTAACCCTGTACACACATAGTGTCTTAATCGGAATACCTTTCGAATCAAATCTATATGCTGCCGCCTAGGCTACTGCCTGGTTCGTTAACCCTCTCATCACTTGTCTCAACATCAGAGAGAGTTGTTAAATCCTTGAAAAGAAGGCTATAAGGACTTCAAACTATGCTCATAACTTACATGGGGCACCTACACTAATCTTATGTTTATGAATTTCTAAGAGACAGGTGCTTCACGTTGTTTATAACAAATCAGACGTGTTCTGTGACAATATTTACCTTGGTTGAGGATTGTCTCATCTCTTAGTAGCCCACTTCAGCTATTGTTAAAGAAAAACAATTCCCAATAATGTACCTATACAATGAAGGGCCATAAAAACAATAAGTATGTGTTCAATAGCTCCTGATCACCAATACATGGATTTGTGTAACTCTTCAAGCATTCTTAGAAAGGCATTTCGGAATTAATGGAGCTAATAACAAGCAATAAATACATTATTATTTTATGGTCCTCTATGAGATTCTTTAAAAGAAAATTATAGGTACGTACGCAGTTAAAGTGATAACACATTGGTAACCTACCAATCCATAATTTTTACAACCACATCAAAAATAACGTGGTATATTCTATATACCACGCTATTTATTTATGTTATGGACATTTCATGTTACGATGAAGGTGACTTTGGGCTTTGGGTTTTCCTTTAATCTCAAGATGACAATTTGTACTGGTTTCTTAGAATTAGAATGTTTCTGTTCTAATGGCCGTAGCAGAGCAGAGGTACACCTACCTAGGTATGTACGCATAGGTATGTTCGGATTCAGCCCCCGAAGTATGATGTGAATCATATCATAAGCATCAATCAGTAATTTAATGTAGTCTCATCTGCAACATAGATTGTGAACATACGTATGAAACTTTATTAACCTTAACTTTATTATTCCGATGTGCTCTGCTTAAATTGTGTTATATGTTATGTATGTGTACATCACATAATACTCATTTAATTAATCTAGGTAAAAATAGATTGCTACATTGTTATAGCGTTTCTGGTGAGTCTGCTGCGTTGCTAAAAGTGAATGTAGTAGTAGAAAATTATACTGCGTAACAATGTTTCTACAGTAATTGATAATAAAAATATCTATTGTACTGCATACATGTTACTACACATTACGTAGAGGCTTCTCTACCAAGTAGCATTTATTTCTACAATTTTCTTTCACAGTACATACTAACAATTAAGTAATCCAATGCAGTTTGCGCCTGTATCGTATGCCACACATCTCAATATAGGTAGTAGTAGTATAACATAAAGTTCAAAACAAAGTAAACATACTCACTTACCTTTCTATACTATAATACATCCAAAATTTGGACTCAACTCTATACTACACAATACATCAAGTTTTCCAAACAGTAATTATAGTGGAAAACATATTCCTAACACTATTACACTTCACTATTACTATTCTGCATTCCACTCATATGTACTCAGGTAAATAATATCTTTGTCTATGAGGCTATTCTTCTGCTATCAACAGGTATACAATACAGACAGTAATGGTTATGTTGTATGTATTAGGTGTTCTTCAACACGTAGATATTTAGCTACTCACATATAACATAATGGTAATATTGCACCTGTAATGAGTGTATAGAATATAGATTGTGGATTTTTCAGTGTATTATAATGTATCTTGGGTATATACTACCTAGCGTGCATTGAAAGGTAGCCAATATGTTATAATATAGCCTTTCAATCTGTATAGCCATCACAAGTGTATTATGCATAATACACTGTGTGATGGATGTATTGTATACATGTATAGTTTTAATGTTTTGTTCGTATGATTTCTTTTATTGTAAGCTTGTACTTATTAAAGTGGCTGTACCTTCTGTATTTAAGTTGTACACGTACAATGTTAAATAGCTTTGTGGAGGGAGATATATGTACAGATACGCAGATACATTGAAGTGATTGAAGCCTCCGTTTAGCTGAAGATACATTTTGTATGCAACTAACAATATGCATGATATTCTCATGCACATACGAACATACATGCTAACTCTGAACTTGTTCTTGGTACTTTTGTTGCCTGCAATGTTCGCCTCAATCTCTTTTTGTTCGAGTTGCATGCTTGTAGTTTAGTGGGTAATGATGTAGTTAAAGGAGCTGAAGTATAATCTAGGTACCTTGGAGGAGATTCTTATTAGCCCAAACAAGAACAGATACAGTACCTGTGGGTTCACTCTCTTCCTAACAATCTGAGAGTCCACTATTCTCAAAACATCATTTTACATTCAGTTGTGGTTTATACTACGCTGTTCTAAGACGGATGTAGCTGCGCCATAACATTAGTTCCAAAATAAAATCATATACTTATTTCACATGTTAACATTGTTTATGCATTTCTCATGGTTGAATTTCAGTTTCATCCAGGGTTAAGTAATAGTGTTTATATTTGTGATTCGCTCAATAATTTCTATGCAAGTTTGTCCTTTTGTAATAGTATGAATATACATTTGTAATCTTTTTTTGGTTGGTTTTGTGTGAAAGTAGTGAACTATAGAATTTGTACAAATACTAATATTCCCATTACTAAAATCGGTATTATAACGTGTCTGTACTCTGTACACACGAAGCTGCAAAAAATTTGCTTCACGTGTAGTGTAGACCTCCATATAGAAGCGCAGTTTCTTTTTTATACTGTTGTTGGAGTTGTGTTTAGCTACAGTGTGAATTTAAGCTTGTGCATGATACAAGTAGAGTGATTACGTAACAAATTACGGAAATTATTACATAGAGTTATTATTACTAGGCATTGGCCTACTAATACACGCCAAAATGACTGTTGAACAGGTAAACCAACTCTTAGTGCTTAGCAGCAGCATTTGCAATAAAAAAAATCAATAATGAGAAATTTTAGCAAAAAACTAATACTAATAACTCATTTTTTTATTTTCAGAAAATCCCGTATCCCAAGTCGGTGTTTTTCATCATCATCAATGAGTTCTGTGAAAGATTCTCATACTATGGCATGAAAGGTGAGCGACAATAATTTATGATGTAGCCTAACGGATGCAATTTTGGTTAATGTATGTAATTTAGAATTAGACCGTGTTGTATCTGTATTCGGCAAAAATGCCTAGTATTGTTGCTACCCAAACACAAGCCTCAATTATCGAAATTACACAGGCAAATATTATAGAAAAATTGGATTACAAAATCCACGTGCTGTGCTGAATATGACTAGTCAAGAACCAATCTTTGGCATAAATTAATTACATACATTATATACCTTGCCTTATGACATCAACTATATTGACGAGAGTTTGTGTCAAGTGTAATGATTATAATATACGATGGAGCCCATTATAACACAACCGTCTGGTTCCCAATCCCATGCATTTTTATGAGATGAGAATTCTCCTCAAGCGTACCAAGGTACTCTATTCTCAGCAAATCTCATGGTTTGACAAAAGTATTCCAGAACAATATAACAATAAGTTACCTTTATGTTTGTTGCTCTGAATGTACACACACACAGTAGCAAAGTGTAACAAACAATTTTATTTTTGCAGCACATAAATTTGTACACTTGTGATTTCATGGTGTTGTTGCCGTCGATAGTAAACTACTCGTGTTTTTTATTACCAACATACACATTCGAGACAGCAACACTTGACAACAAACAAGCTAAAAAATATATGTGATTGCATATGCCACACTCGCTCTCCTTTGTATAGGTAGGTACATGTATTTTCAGGTCTCAATTCTTTGAGCATAGCACGTTAAGAACATTTAACTCCATGCATTACAAGACAACAATAACTCACAGGCGACAGCCTGAATGCACCTGCTTCATGACAAGCAACGTCCAATTGAAAGTTATCGAGACACTCTCTGAAATATTAGTCATCTCGTCACAGCACTATCAATAACTTGTACATACGTTCAGTAACTTGTACTGTACTTCAAGTAAATAGCTTAGACAACATTATTGTGCTGTTTTAGAATAGGTTACTGTTTTTTTGTTATTTTATTGGAGCTTCAAGGTGTTCATGATTATAGTATGCACTAAAATTTTAATACCTACGGACTTACTTAAAAATATAAACTAAATGTATGTATAGTTTATAAAGGGAGGTTATAAGTTTAAGTATTTTCCCTCGTAGCATTAGGTTATGAGACTTTGACTTGACGTTGCGTTGATTCTCATGAATAATGAGCTAACATTTACAACTTTGCATGATTATAGTATGTATGCTAAAAGTTAATTCAATACAAAGCAAGGGTCATGCTCAAGGCATTTGTAGGGAATTCAATTTGAAAACTAATGTTACTTTTAATCAGCATTGTTTAGCAGCTCTCGCTAAATGAGAATGACACTCTGACAGTAAGAGGCATTGACAAAAGTGTCACATTTATTTTCCATCGCTGTATACTATACCTAAGAATGTACATACTATAGCATACTAATATTTGCAATCTTTAAACATAATTAAACCTATTATGCTCATATGCAAATCTGCAATGTAGCTAAGTAGAAATGTAATCCTTACAATCTCGATATATTTGTGCATTGTAAAGCTGTGTGTTTGTACATGTGTAATACATCAGCTTACAACAGTCTTCAATTGATCTATCATCAGTTGACACTTGATTTGGTCGTACTGTTCAACAATAAATTATAATGATGATATAGTATAACCTGCTTTTGAACAGGTCAAGCTTTCTATAACCTGTGCGTAATCTGTGCAGAATTTGATTGCTGCAAAATATGAACCTACCTATTAGTAAATAGTAAATACTTAAAGCATAACACGCAGTTTTCGTTCGGTGCATACAAATATGTATAAAAAACTAGCGAACGTGCGTCATTTAACGTGAGTGCTAGTATATAGGTAAGCATGTAATGTAATTTAAAAGTTGTCATTATACTACCCTTACAATAAAATAAGAAGACAATACAATTCTAAACAGATTTTCCGCGTTTCTAATCTGTTTTCATATAAACAACAACACTACGTGCAAAGATTTATGATTATATCATATACCTACTCATCTTCAATGCTAAATACATGACAAGACAGTTTTGATGACAGAAACATTAAAATCATACTAATCCTAATCTAGAGCTTATGAGATAAGTAAGAGGAAAAATTCGATAATAAAAATTCATCTAGCAATGGAGCATGATGTGTACGTGTGACGGATCGGGTGTACATATTTGTATGTACTATAGGATTATGTACCCATGTGTATTGCTAAAAACATTTTGTAGGTATATGTTGAGATTTTTAATTAATTAAATGCAGTATGCAATGCATTTGCATATTATATAGGTTGTATGAAGTATGACATGATTGTTATCTGTGTTGCATATTTTGTGCAAGACATTATTGTCTTTGCTCTACAATCGCTACTCGGCTACTCGGAAGGCAAAATTGGATTGAGGTCATGTTAGTATGACGAAAAGCGATTATTGTGAGACCATCAATGTATCTGTCACATTATAGCATATCTGTCACATTGTGATTGCACACGTACGTGTAAAATAACGAATAACGGGTTCATTACGAATTCAGTGACAGTAGGCTGACTTGCGTTTTGGGCTTGCAATATATGAATACAAATTACACACTTGCGCTGCAGTAAAGTTGGGTTTAACTTTGATTTAATGTTTTTATATCGGAATTTGGATAGGGTATGAAAAGGAAGAGTTATTCTATAACATGTGTATGAATTTGTTTTTGCAGCCGTACTGACGATTTACTTAGCAAACGAATTGAAGAATATTTCCGAAGACAATGCAACCGTCATCTACCATGTCTTTAGTATGTTTTGCTATTTCACCTGCATCTTCGGAGCGATGCTTGCAGACTCTTTCCTTGGAAAATTTAGGTTTGTTTTATGCACGAGACAATGATAATGAACATTTTTTACAGATGCACCATTTTATTTAAGAAATCTTTGAAATACTTACAGAACAATATTTTACCTGTCGATTGTCTATGCAGCGGGTAACATTCTCCTTTCCTTGGCGGCTACAAAACCACTTCATATACCTATAAAGTAAGCTAAAACGAAACGAATGCTTATTAAGAAACCGAAAATGTATAACATCTTAACTACTTTTTTTTATTGTAACTTTGAACAGTGAGTTCAGTTTTACGGGACTAGCGTTGATTGCAATCGGTACGGGAGGAATTAAGCCATGTGTCGCAGCCTTTGGGGGTGATCAATTCAAAATGCCTCAGCAAGAAAAACAACTGACAACATTCTTTTCAGTGTTTTATTTCTCCATTAATGCCGGCTCATTGATCTCAACCTTTATTACCCCCATCTTCAGAAAGGATATTACCTGTTTTGGCCAAGAAACGTGTTACCCATTAGCGTTTGCCGTTCCAGCAGTTCTTTTTATCATTGCTTTGAGTAAGTACTAATGACATTAATAATTAATGGCAAGGTATAATCTTCACGTTGATACCTTCATTCCTAGTATTATGACTGCACATGTCAAAATCAACTAATTTATGTTGCAGCTGAATTAAATCAACAGAGATATTGAATTTCTAAGTATCTCGGATTTGTAAAGGTATATCTGTAGATACATTAGTATTTACATTAGTATTCCCAGTAGAGTACATAGAAACTAAGGACGCACAAGAACGTTGATTGAATTCATATTTTTAATAATTTTATTTGTTTTTAATCAAGTTTGCGTTTATACTTTCAGTTGTCTTCGTATGCGGAAAGCCCTTTTACATTATTAAACCATCAGAAGGAAATGTTGTTGTGATGGTCAGCAAATGCATCTCTGTGAGTGACATTGATTGAACAAGAGTATTTTTTCTGCATGCACGCTCTAGTAATAGTCTTATGTAACCTGCATGTAAATATCTGCAATAACTAATTCTTTCTTTTCCATTTAACATTCTATGCACGACATCTTAAACAATAGCACATAAAGTTATTTTATAACATTATTCAAATATTTTATTTAATTGAAATTGCAATCATTGCCCTGTAGAAAATTAAGCAATGCAGTAGAGCGTAGTAAGCAATAATTCATTTAAAAATGAATTATTACTTGTACCTACTTTTTGTAAATAAGAAGAGTTCCCGAAGGCCCGTTCAAAGCCACCCTTCTATTCTTTCAGCTTATCTCACTCGATCTAATTGTAATAAGCAAAACAGCAATTAAGTGCGTAGTGCGTGGTAGAAGTTATGAATTATGATATGCGATATTGTATCAGGTGCAAAATAAATTTGCACTCACTAAAACTTAACGTCAAATCACGTCAAATCGCAATAGGTGGGATGCACTAACACAGCTACGCTTTGACCATCTACAACACAACATAACCTCTGCCAATAATAATTTTATTTTTACGTAGCATGTCATGCTTTTGTGTTGACATCATGTCAAGGTAACTTCTGCTGTTTTTATAACCCCTTAACACTTAACGCTGTATGACCAAGGATTATACTGTTCTGTCTGTCTGTACCTATGTTTCTTTACTTATTCGTAGATCCTATGGTTTTCTGTTGCTATAATATTTGATTCTCTTAAACACAACAATTTAAAGTAGGCTGTAGATCATATAGATTATTGCTAACTGGTCAAACAACTTTTTTTGCCACCTACTGTTGATAAAATCCTTATTAGGTAGTTTGTTTGTTAATAATTGGGAATTGGTACAATGCCATTTCATTGCAATGTCTTTAGCTGCATGAGTATTATTGTTCTCTCTATGCATAATGCATATGTATGTATTTATTTCATTTCGTCACTAATGTGTGTAGGTTCAACTAAGTAGTACTTGTATTTCTAAGTAAAGATGTAAATTATGTCGCTATGAAAATCTAGCTTAAAATAGATCTTTAAGTGTGCTGGTCTACTATTCACATACAAAATTAATTACTTTTCGGAATGAATAATTATATGTACTTGCGTACTCGCGTAATTATAGCACTTTATGGTGTACTACCAATTATCCTATGGTTTGGTAACACTTGTAGATAATTAAATTAGCCAGAACAAATAATTGGGGTGGTTTGTGGTAATCGTCTCACTCAAAACTATTTTCTTGCAGTCGTCTTCGTTTCGGGAAAGCCTCTGTATACAATTGTTGAGCCTAGTGGAAATGTTGTCCTTAAAGTCGTGCAATGCATGTGGGTAAGATGGAATGCCCTCATTAACCGCTTTGGAAAATATATATCATCATTAGTTAAACAAAGCTTTCAGTTTCATCCAGTTCTTGGTAAATGTGACATTTGTAGTTTATATCTACGATAACCACTAATGAACAGCTTATTTGTATCAAAACGCTTAGGTACTTTATTTATTTTGTTATCAGATCACTTACGATCTTATTAGCAATTTGTAAAAATGTTTTTGTCAACAGTATTGCCCTTTATTTGTATCGCCCACCTTTAAAATTTCAATTCATGTTTATATGTTGATCTCTTTAAACTGCTCCATTTATGCCTTCACAAATTCCTTAACAGAACTTTAACCTGATCTGCCTTTCTATGTTGTATGTATACAAGTTGAGTAGGTCTAGCGAAACCCTTCGTTTCACCTAGTACCACAGTTTGTTTACAATCAAGATGTATTTATTCAATAAGTACCTACAAAATAGCTACAGACCGTATTTAGACATATCGCATTCTAATGGCACACTAAAATTACTGTTTGTCCCTATTATAATTTTCCCATAAATTTTTATTCTTACCTTTATAACATTCTTATGCTTATTACTACAATTAATTCCATTCTATGATATTTAATGAGCACCTAAACCATTTATATAGCTTCCTTATCAAATATTTGATTTAGTTTCGATGATTAATGTTTTATGTTGCTGTAATAGCATGCTTTGAGACGCAAGTTTGCAACCGATGAAAAGAGAGAGCATTGGTTGGACAATGCAGAAGACAAATATCCTAAAGCATTGATTGAAGACATCAAGATTGTACTCAGGGTTTTGTTCCTATATCTTCCTTTGCCGATCTTCTGGGCTCTTGTAATTATTTTAGACACTTATAAATTATAATTCATTAAATCATTTTTAGGTTGAATATATTATTAACAATAGCGAAGTATTCATAAGTAATTTTGTCTTTTCTTTTTATTACAGTTTGATCAACAGGTAAGAAAAATGAAAAATCACACTAATAGTACAACTTCAAATAACAATCTTTTATAAAATGTTCGAGAACATACAGATATAAGTTTCCATGAGCATTGGATATAATACTAAAAATGTTATAAATGATTCATATTAAATACATTTTTGACATTTACAGGGATCAAGATGGACCTTGCAAGCAACAAAAATGGACGGAGATATTTTTGGTGTAACCATAAAACCAGATCAAATGCAGGTATGGTATTGGGTTGACTTGAGATTTTTGGGATCTCTTCTTAATCATGTATCTATTGGTATAATGACGGTATTTATGTGCAATATATATTTTATTCAATTTTCCAATTTAGGTGGTCAATCCATTTTTGATCTTAGCGTTTATCCCACTCTTCGATCAAGGAATTTATCCTCTGCTAGCTAAATGCAGTATTCTTAAGAAACCTTTGCAACGTCTTACAATTGGAGGTCTTCTTGCAGCCATTGCATTCATTGTATCTGGATTACTCGAACTGAAGCTTGAAGTAAGTGTAATTAATACAAAGCTACTTTTTATATGAAGGTAATTTTTCATGTAAAAAGTGACTTTTTTGTTACAGACAACATATGCTATTAAACTTACTCCTGACCAAATGAACTTGAATTTCGTGAACACGCTGCCCTGTAACATTACATTGACAATTCCTAATGTTCAAGAAGATCGACTGATTGCCCAGTATGAGAATGCCATTTTCAGCCAAATAAATGCAACCAATTATAAGGTCAAAATTTCACCTGATGTTAAAAATCCAGCTTGTTCGTCTAGTAAAGAATTCACATACGAATTAACAGCAGAGCCAGGAAAAGTAATAAAATAATACATTTCTTTCTACTCTGATAGCAAATCATTTTGAGCTTAAAACATTTAACTTGGCTTTAATTTAAACAAAGGCTTTTACCTATCTGGTTGGATTCGGAGCAAAAGAAGGAAGTAGAAATACCATTCAAGTTTTTAGGTCCAAAGTTGCAGATGATCTCACGAAATCACGCAAGGAAGGAAAACCACGTATAAGGTATGGCTTGTAGTTACTACTATGAAATATACTACTCCTTTAATGGAAATATGCTTGGATTATAACTACACGTTTAATTGATTGAAAATTAAATATTTATTTTAGATTGTTACACACTGGTCTTCTTGAAGCAACTCAATGGGGAGAAGACTCTAATTCATCCATTGAAATGACATCGTCAAATGAAAAAATCAAAACTGTCAACATCTTAATCAATTCAAATGACACCACACCTATTGATATTGACGCTACAACGTAAGTTACTCTTTCATACGATGGATATCATGTACCTACATATAATATGTTGCATAGACTGAATGAAGTCTCAGTATAAAAAACTGTACAATAAATGTCTATTGTTTCAGATATAATGTAAAAATAAAATCTGAAGCAAACAACGACACTGTCGATTTAGGGGAATTCAAATTCAGACTTGGAGGAGTTTATGTGTTTACTGTAACAAAGAATTTTGCAGAAATAAACAGTTTTACAGGAAATAATAGTTACAGAGCACAGCCTTATGTTATAACGGAACCGAATTCAATTCACATGTTGTGGTTATTACCACAGTACATAATTATCACTGTAGCTGAGATTATGTTTTCCATCACTGGACTTGAATTTTCTTATAATCAGGTAAATAAATGAAATCTAAAATAAAATCCAGCCATAGTATAACATTAATCGCCTCTGATTGATATGAGATGTTTACATAGGATTTGCTATAATATTTTCCATGTATTTGTTATTACAATTTACATAAATTATTAATAATTTTTCTAGGCTCCTACCAGCATGAAATCTGTTATGCAGTCCGCCTGGTTGTTAACAGTAGCCTTTGGAAATTTGATAGTTGTTATTATTGCTGAAGCTAAACTATTCGAAGAGCAGGTAACTTTCAAATCATTTATTTGTGTGTGAAACATTTAAAAGTGTGAATCTTTAATCACCTTAAATTTGATTACAGTCCAAGGAATTTTTCCTGTTTGCTGCTCTGATGATTATCGATATGATGTTGTTTGCTGTAATGGCGTATTTTTATAAACCCGCTGTTCACAACAATAATGATAATGAGATGACTGTACAGAATGAAAAGAATGAAGAAAGCAAATGAAAAATGTAGAAAAATAGAAATCTGAAGAAAATGAAGCGAGTTTTTTAGTTAATTTTGCTGAACAATCGAATTCGCACACTTCATAGAACTTACTGTTTAGTTATATTTGTATTAATCGTTATAAATCATAATAAGCTTGTTTGTAAAATATCTATATAAAATATATCGATATAATATATTTATGTATATTACCTGCATGTAGCAGATATTTTTTCCCTTTTTATGTTCAATACAATGAAGGAAAGGTACAACAACAACATTTTGATTAGCAGATAAGATGCAGTTCGTACTTGTAATTGTATACTGTAATGTTTCTCGTCAAGCAAGGTGCAGTCAAGTGGAGAAAATGAACAGAAGAATTCAAACTACATCAATTAATTTCATTTCCTCTATTCTTGGAAAATATTTGCTTCTAAACTGATGGTCGAAAAATTATAATCTCAACTTTTCTTGCATACTATTGTCCAAGCGAATATTGTAGAGATTCCTGACTAATTCAGACCAAGTAAATATAAAATCATTATAATTCCATAGATTTACTCATGTAAAATATAGTGGGTACTCAGAATACGCGAGTTGCCAATATATTATTTGCTGTGGTTCATATTATTTTAAGACAAATTAGCAATTTCTCGTTTAGCTAAATTGTCACAATCGGATGTAGGTACAATTCTGAAGATAAAATTGTAATTTAGTTATAAAACTGTATAACGAGACCTAAATTCTAGCCCCTACTCAGATGTAATTATATTACAGATGCTTACAGCTACCAAACATAGGTATGTACATATAATAAATCTTCAGACAATTTAAAACAGTGTTCATGCATATACCATCTAAGTACACAGATTGATACCCATGCAATTACTTTTACATTTCTTTTGTACTGATAAAGCAGTGTTTAGAACTAGATTGGAAAATGTACAATCATTACAATATTTGCAGATGTTATGTCTATCTCGGTAGGGTTAAGAGTAAGATTTCTTTGCTTAATCGAGGATATTATGGTGATTGGGCAAGGTCAAATTAATTTACAAACTCAATATTTATATTGCATACCTAAAAAACACAATTAACAAATTACAGTATAAAATGATGTGCCACTCAGAATAGATAGTCCTTACAGTTTCAGATACAATCCATGCTGTTTTGTCTGTTTTTCATTGAATAAATCAAGACATTGTTGTGTCAATGTCAATACATTATTATAAGATATTATTAAAGTTTGAACATTATGATTACTGTGTATTTGCCAAGAATAACAAAATCCGTCAAAACAATTTTAAAAACGCTATACTAAATGCATGAGAATAAACACATAAAATATCTCTGGCTATCTTTAAACAATAATAGTCGCAATTTCTTCGTAATCAATGACATACCTAATTTTCTATGCCCAAAGTATTATTATTAAATACAGTACATACTAATTGATAACAACACTAATTGGTAAGTTCCTGGTAAAATTGGTGGTCTGACTTTATGTGGGTAGATAAATACTATCCATAGAACATTTACTGGTGCTTGGACATGAACAAATGTGCATGTGCGCACTGTGTGTAGATGTGTATGTGTGGGTACTTTAACTTATCACAATTACCAAAATTGGAGAAATCTTACTTCCTTTTGAAGGAGTAAATACGATAGGAAAATTTCTTACAACATTTTATTTCTATTATCATTAACATAATACATAATATGCAATAAGTAACTATATACTACCTACTTGTAGTGTTACAAAATTTTCCTACAGTACCTTAGCATTATGATAATATTTACTAAATTCTCGATTCAAGGAGCTCATACTAGTACGTTGTGAGAGCACAAATTTTGATTTACAAGAGCCATAAACAATCTCGAAAGCTTCTAATTCATAATGACATTATTCCACATGCATTACTCTCCTTGTCTCTTGTTTAGTAACAATATCTACATACACACTGTAGCAAGGCTGTGTTGGATGGAAATAACATTTGGAAGTATGCTACATTGTGTGTACAAACTAGACCTCTCACAAAGTTGTGTTTACATACACATACAAATACATGTAGGTACTACTACGTAGTAAATGAAATGCAGCACTAGTAATTTGTTATACTTATTAATATTCATTTAATTTGCATATACGCTTCAGTTAATGATACCATAATAAGCTTCATAATAAGCATAATAATCGCAATACTTTACTACCACTGCTACTATAGTTGTTTATGTCTATTCCGAAATTCTGTTTACTAATAATATCCACGGGTTTCCCATTGGGACGAACAACAGACCTATACTATTGCTTTCATTTCACAGAGGACATCTTTCTTACCTTTAGAACTAACAATACCTATATTTACATACATACAATCAGAAATAACCAGAATTGAAATGCTTTTAAATGCTATATGACTATGACTACCTGTAGTAAGTAATGACCTCACACTCCAATCAGGGCCCTCCTGTTACCAAAAGTGATATTGTCAGCTATGTCATTTGTAGTTTTCAATCAGTTTCTTTTAGAACGAGTCAAGCTTAGGCTATGCTGTACAAACATTTCCTGTCAAACTAAAACTAATACATTATGACTATTTTTATCTACATGTATGTGAAGGATATTCTTTATTCTTTAGGGTAAAATACCATGTGCTGTAGGTAGTTGTCTACGTTGAATTACTAATACAATTGTAAGTTTTACAAGAACTAAGAGGGATCGCCTGAAACTGTTCTGAAGGCAAAGTGTACATGATTTTCAACACTTGGTTCATCCGCAAATCAAATTAAAATGGGGAAGTTACCAATAAAATCTTCAATTTCTTCTAAACAGGTAATATAGCACTTAATTGCATTATACTCATTATTTACTAAAGACTGGAAATCCAAGTGTGTCTATCTGTTTTTCGTGTTATAGCGAGAATTATAATTTTCTGGACTAAATGCCCAATACTCAGAAATACTCAGAATTGTGGCAATTAAAAGCAATTCCTTTGCGTATATACGTATAGCAGCATAAAAGAAGGAACTCTAATTGCGATTATAATTATAGGTGGAAGATCAGACAGAAGCGCTTCCATATCCGGTTGCGGTATTTTACATCGTAGCTACAGAATTCTGTGAAAGGTTTACTTATTATGGGATGAGAGCAGTGTTGATAATTTACATGAGAAACATGCTCCACTTCTCAGACGATGATGCTACGACTTTCTATCATATTTACATGTTACTTTGCTACTCGATGCCTGTGGTAGGAGCTCTAATAGCGGATTCATTTTGGGGAAAATATAAAACGATTCTGTATATTTCTTTCATTTACGCCATTGGATGCATCGTCATGTCCATAGCAGCGACTCCGCCACTTCATCTACCTGCCGCGTGAGAAAAAAGCTTACAAAAACAAACTACTTTTGTTTGAAACATACTTATATTCAGATTATCCATTTTCTAATTATATTTAGTTTCTTTACTTATTTATTTGATTTTTCTGCAGAACTTTGAGTATGGTAGGCTTGGTGCTAATAGCGATTGGAACAGGTGGTATAAAACCATGCGTCATAGCCCTAGGAGGAGAACAATTCGTATTACCCCAACAAGAAAAAAAGCTTGAGCAATTCTTCTCGTTGTTTTTCTTTGCTGTGACGATTGGCAGCATGTTCTCAACTGTAATTACCCCAATATTTAGAAAAGACGTGTCATGTTTTGGAGATGACACATGCTACGCTTTGGCCTTTGGATTCCCCGCATGTCTCATGGTCGTTGCAGTCGGTATTCAAATAAAATGAGAATAAAATAATGATTTACAACTTTCACCATCATTCAAACAGAGTTGAAAGTACTAGAATTACTCGCGTTGTGTTTCTGCTTGATTTTGATGTTTTGTGTTTCTTTGTCTGTATGTGGTGACTCGACATTGATGGTAATATGTATCGCTGTTTGGAAACACCATTACTTTACACTTGTTGACAACGTGCCGGACGAATCCTATTTGATTCTATAGTAATATTCATGAGCGGAAAGGGAAAGTATAAAATCAATAACCCCGAGGGAAATATCATGGTTAAGGTCGCCGGCTGCATCTCAGTAAGTCCACACGTACAGAATCTGTGTTAGTATATTAGGCTCTTCTGTGTATCCTGCTGGTATGTAGTATGTACACTCTTTGGCTTATCATACATACACACAGCTTTCCTTCAGCTCCGGACCATTTCTCGGAAAATATGTACATTCGTTGTGCGTCATCAAACAGAGAAGATTTGAGCCATTTTAATCTCTCCGTAAATATTATATTCTCTACAGATATCCAGATACGAGTTGTACTATTATACTCCACTACTTCATTTCATGTACTGCTTGTACTACTGTGCAATACATATATTTGTACTCAATGCACCCTTCCTGATATCCATCCATGCTAGCAGCGACTCTCTACAAAAGTTGCTTTATGTACTTTAGCGTAGAATTCTAAGTCTTTCCGTGTTATTGTACGAGACTTTCTGCACATGTACCTACATAGCTTAGGTACAACTACAAATGTAGTGGTGTGGGTCTTCTCCCGAGCTTCACATTACACTTCATAAGCACAAGTAGACATTTTTCCACTAACACAGAATACCGAAAGGCTCTTTGCAGAAAGAAAAGCTTTGCTATTATTCCCCGAATCGGTTTACTAGCTACTTAGTATTTTTTTATTACAGTATGCTATTAAGAGGAAATCACAGGAGCGAAAAAAACAATCCGACTCTCTGAAGAAGAAACACTGGCTTGATTATGCAAGTGACAAGTTCGACTCAAAACTCATAGAAGATACGAAAAGACTCTTGTACATTATGATTTACTACATCCCTATACCAATGTTCTGGGTAATTAAAATGACTACGTTACTAATTGGGTATTAGCACTACATAGTAAAGAATCCGTTAATTTGAACGCGGTATTTAGGAGTAGATATTTTGTAGACAAAATTATATAATGTTTTGGTGTACCTTGGTATCATAGTTGTATTTTAATTTTGATTTCAGGCCCTGTACGACCAAATCGTAAGGAATAATTTGTTACGCACTCCACACAAACACATCCTTCTTATTTATCTCTATAGACCTTAACTTTATCGATTATAATCTTCATGTCTGAACAGTTTTCTAAGGTCATGTTTACGAATACTAAGCGTCCTGCTGTATTATGTATGCATAGTTCCATATGTGTTATATACTGTGAGACAGTAACTCATGTGCCCATTTGTATGTCTCTTTATTCTGATTGAAAAGGGATCCCGCTGGACTTTGCAGGCAACAAGAATGACGGGAGTAGTTGGAAGTTTTGTGATTAAACCAGATCAAATGCAGGTGAGTAGTAGACATTCTATGTACAACTTTTGCAGATTGGAAAAAATGATACTAGAAACTTTACTCGGTGCACATTTGAGAACATAAAGAAAAAAACTTCGCAGACATGACATTCTCATGTTACGTGTTTCATGTATTTCTAGACTTTGACATTGTCTGGGATTTTTTACATCCCAGATTGTCAATGTGTATCAATGTCACAATCATCTCACATGATATCTGCCCCAGTTTTCATTGCAACAAAAGAGATCCGGAGAAAACTAGGTGTATTAAATGTTGCTTTGTAGATTTGAGATACCTAGTAAATACAAATGTAAGAGTATCGCATTACTAAACGAACTTAATTTGTTAAAGGTTGTGAACTCCTTGCTCATGTTTGTGTTCATCCCTTTTTTCCAATCTGTTGTCTACCCGATATTTTCCAAATGCAGACTTCTCAAGCGACCACTACAAAGAATGGGAGTCGGAGGTTTCCTCGCAGCTTTTGCGTTTGTTTTGGCTGGGCTGGTTGAGAAAAAAATGGAAGTACGTCATGTTTTTAATCTCAAGTTTCACACATTTTTACACACGATTCTTTCTATTTTTAATTTTCAATTTATAACACTATCACGATAACTAAAAATAGAAATAGGTATATGAGACGCGTTAATGTTTTTTGAAACGCAAACTGCTCATTCATCTAGATATAGATTAGTGAGTGCAAGATTACATTAGTGTACACACGAGAGCATGGCAAATGTTAAGGTCTCAATCTCCCCAGGCGGAAATGTCAAACATTGTTCGAATCTGCTTGTCTTGCTTGGTTGCATTCAATTGTGTGTTAAATTAAATGAAATGTATATAAGGTACAGCCAATTAAACAAAACCACTTGCAGATTGCCGGGTAGTGAAATGAGACTAGGTACCTAGGTGTACTAGTATTAATTACACAAATATCCGTCTGACATTTAGCAAAACCGTGATCGAGATTAATGTAAGAGCTACTCCAACCAGTTGAGAAACATAGTCATGACTCATAATATTATACAGTTACATACTGTGGTTAAGTTACCCGTTCTAAAATTAACCCAAAGCATTACATTATGCTACAAATATAAAACAACGAGTCACTGAAAATAGAGCTGTATATAGGAAAGAACACATAAATACAAACGAAAGAACATTTAACTAACGCGTTGCAACAAGCTGCTGGCTACACAGAAGGTGAGTTGTATAGTAATCCCCATTTTATTACTCATTATTAGGTTAGCACTGTCACGGAATGTATTTCTGTTCTTCGGTGGTAGTAGAACAGAGCTAAGTATAGCGTTAAATATTTTGCTCCTATTTATGGACACACAAAGAAGAAGAAAACCATCTGTTGATTGCAATGTAAATGTCAAGGTTGAATGAAACAGTAGTTTCGTTATATATGCCACTGAATAGGACGATACCTTAATTATTTCATCTCATTTACCAGTGTTAGTTCATAACAAGATTCCTAATACCTACTATTCTAATTGCTGCAGTGTAGTTTGCAAAGTACTTTTACACTCACGATGATCAGTACATTCACGCTTTGCAACACACTCCTACTACTATGACTATTTCCATGCACCATTATGTGTTTTCTTGTGTTAATGATGATGATGATGTGTTCTTTGTATTGTGCAATTATTTTATCACTATATAGTTAACATATCCTGCTGGTCCGGTTGAAGGAGAAACTCATTTGAATTTCATTAATACATTACCTTGCCCTTTGAATATTTACGGAGACTCCCAATTGGGAAATCATATTGTTGGCACAGAAGACAACCTTGTGGTCCGTTCAGTGACAGAGCGTAACATGAGTGTTGTAATTTCAATGAACAACTCGTGTGTGTTTGGAAAGGGAGAAATAGTTTTGCACGATAGAAAATGGCAAGGTCAATTGCTCACATTGCCTTCTGCGGTTCAAAGTGTTCTTTTGGTCGTGAAAAACGGCTCACTTCTCTTGCAAAGTCTGCACCATCCGGATGACGTCAAGAAATCTAAAGAGGGGAATGCCAAACTCAGGTAACCCATATATTCTGTCTATGTAGCCTATATACTTCTATTTACTACACGATTCTCCTACAACTTCTACTACTTTTACACACACCGTCTCATGTATCCACGTTATATAACCTGCAAGAAGTAAGTATGTACAAAACAAGTGTTCTAGGGCTCTTCTTCTGTTTCTGGTTGCATGCTACTGCATACTGCTACTATAAAGACACTGCTACTGCTGTACTACAGTATGCAGTATGTACTTAACTTACATTCAACACACTGACACTAACACTACTTGTACTCTACACTGTAAAGTATATAAAATATAATCTGGGAATGTAATAATATACTGAGTGCTTATAAGTAGAAATAAACCCGGAGATGGCTATTGGTTGGCTACAAAGAGAAAGAGAGACGCTCTTCTGTACTTTGAGAGAAGCTCTCTAGCGTTTTAGTCGTATTTCTTTTGCAACTCCAACTTACTTGCTGTTGCTACCTACTGATAGTACTTGAGAAACTTTACGTTCTCTTCCTTGTATCTCCTTACTATTTTTGTTTCCCTCTATACTTAACCGTACTTTCACACAGCTTTTCTTTTTCATGTTTCTGCGCTAGTTTCTCAGTTTGCTCAGAGCCTAGACACAGACAAGCAGAGTGAGAGAGAGAGAGAGAGAGAAACAAGGCCGAATCGAGGAAGGAAATCTTATAGAAGCTCCTAGTGGTGGTTTCTTATGTAGTATGAGTATGGGTGAATGTATGTTGTATTTGTTTGATAGTTTTAAAAGTAGCTTTTATACAGTATATAATGTTAAAAGATGTTTGTGTGTGTGTACTTAGAACATAGAGTGTATGCATGTATGTATGGGTAAGACTAAGAGGGATAGTGGAAGTGGGTAGGTGCATCTTATAATAATATTACTCTTTCGGTTTTTTTGAGAGAAATCATACTTTCTCCATTGGATAACTTGTTATTCCCACTGACGCACAGAGTTACCTACGGATCGTATTAAATATCACGTGAAATTCAACTAGTTAAGGGGCTTATTGCTACAATCATTGCTTATTTTGTTTTGATGTTTGCTACGGCACACAGACGAAGCTTGTGTGCCTTGTACAGACTAATGAGCAAAGCATGAGATATGCTATAATGTATCTTTTGCTATTACACTACAATGTTTGTAATATCTTGTTATGAAATGTATAGAAACTTTATTCTCAGAAGATACCGACTGATGAGGTTTTTTGAAAACAGATATTCAACAACATGATGAAAGTTTCCGTCTGTGAGAGTTTTGAACTGTGATGCTTTGTCAAAAACTCCATGGTTTGTGATATGATTAGCGCTTGGTTGATGCTTCAGTAGTTGTTGCACCTTTACACTATTTTATAGTACAGATATTATATTATTAGTAGGGATATTTGTATCTGCGAAAAATCTGAGCATCATAAGTGAACCAGTCTTTTCTCATTTTACTTGCGAACATTTATTCCGTTTCAATAACCATATTTTATATTACATACTGTTTCCCTTGACTTTCCACACTGTCCTTTTATCCAGCTTCTTAATACACGCAGAGAAAGGAAGGGGAGAGAGTAATGCCCGCCTTTCTTATTATTATTGCAACCTTGAACAGAGATGCTCTTCTTTGTACTTCCTACATGTAGTTATGTAGTTAGAAATGAAGTGATAACGAGAAGTACCTATGTATGTAATTCCCGTCATGGTGTATAGAGAATTTTGCGAACACGTGAGCTTAGATACCTATACTCAGGGATGATGGTGCGTCAGTAGCTCATTCCTAGTAATTAGGACTAGCAGTAATGATCTTGTGAAACTTGCAGTCATTTATTTCTCTGTTATGCTTTTAGGGTATTATCTTAAGCGCATTGGTGGTATGATGTGTAATCAGTGAGTATAATACCTTCACTTTCTTTCCAGAATCGTCTATAATGAATTTGAAAGAGTATCGGATAACCCGTATTTTGAAACTGAATTGGTTACTACAAAATTAAAAAGATCAAATGGAAAAGTTGAGACGATGAATCTCAAAGTTCAAGGAAAAGTGAACACAGAAAAACCAAGAGAAATTGAACCGGATGAGTAATTTCATATTTTATAGTTCAAATAACATCGTGTAGGTAAGAAATTCTTGCAACTATATAAGCTGCTATAACTAACGGTATAATATTTTTTACAGTTATGAAATCACCGTCTTGTCTCATTTCTACAATACGAATGAAACTTACACGAAAAGATTTTCAGGAAAAGAGAGTTTTAAAACAGGAGGGAGTTATGTGTTGGTGTTACACCAGAATTACCATCACCCGAATGATTTAAAGGTGAAAGGCTGTACCTAATTGTTTTTCGATTTTGTAATTAATTCCTTGAAGTAATGGAAATGGAAAATATGCAAATGAAAAATCATTTTCAGGATCAACTGATCGTGCTGACTCCGCCTAATGACGTACACATGTTATGGCTTCTACCACAGTACTTAATAATGGCATGGGCTGAAGTCTTGTTTATCATTTCAGGACTTGAATTTTCATTTCGGGAGGTAATAAACTACGAAATTTCGTTACCGCTACCAAATACATGATGTATATCTAAATGTTTTTGAATATGCACTGCCTGGGTATTATATGAATCTAATATTAAATCTCTATTTCCTCAGGCGCCTGAAAGCATGAAGAGTGTTATGCAATCCTGTTGGCACTTAACAAACGCTGCGGGTAACGTTATCGTTATAATTGTTGCTCAGATGAAATTGACACAGGTACATAGGATTTCGCTACAATCGCTACCTATATAGCTTACCTAAATTTAATAATACAGTGAGCGCCTCCTATCTCGTCACATAAGGCTTTTAACACGGATAGGTAACCTATTACTAATTCGAAACCAATTTGTGTCAATTACAATTATTTGCCATTTAAAGTCATTTTTACTATTATTTCTAGTACCTACCCTTTATATGAACACAACCTACTTAAGCTTTATGTGACGGTTTATATACAGTGAGGCGCTCACTGTATATAGCTATAGCGCTGTGACTATATGTACTAAATAAGATGTTTTATGAACTTGTTGCAATTTTACTTATATTAAACGTATATTTGTTTTAATCCATATTAAATAGGCAACAGAATTCTTTGCATTTTCTATCTGCATGGCAGTGGATATGATTGCATTTTCTCTGCTTGCGATGGGCTTCAAATACTGCGCTGAAAAAAAAGTCGTCAACAACAGTTCGGCTGAAACGGAGAAGTCTGAAGAAAAGAAACCTTGATACAACAGTAGAGAACTTAAATTTATCTAATTTATTTTGTACTTCTCATGAAAAAGTTTTCCAATTGGTTCCCAAAGTCGTACTGCTACTGCCACTACCTTCATCGTATCATAAGTCAAAACTTTGTTTAGCTGCGGGTAAATGATCATGTCTGAATGCGAACTTTTTTCGCCCTTATGCGAATCAAATGAAACGAATTTCCAACTTTTATTTTATTGACACAATGATGCAATCTGAACCTATACCTATCTTGTGAGTGACTAAAGCTGTAGTCTGTGAAGTATTATGTGATAGTTGCGAAATTCCATGTAATAAATTTTTTACCAAAAGTATAAGAAGAAGTAGTTACGCTTAACTAATCTCTAGATAATAATGAAACGATGCCAACAGAATGTAAGCTCCAAGATGCTTATGTATATAATAATCATAATAGTGGTAGTTATATTCACCATTATAATCTTTGTGTGTATGAAATGAAACCTGAAGAAATAAATCATAACCAAGCAAAACCAACGAAATACAGTTCACAATGCCCATAGAATATACGGAAATTTTAATTTGTTTGTATATACTTATGTTTATGTAACGAAAGTAAAAGTAAAAGTTTATTCGTAAGAAGATGTTGAATACAATTCTTATTTTGTTTTCTACCATCACTTTATTTGAAATGAAATTAACAACATTGATAACAATATAATTTACAAAGTTATTCTTACAAGCTAAACTATAGGTAGATCTACTATTATCTAACTTTGTTTTATAACATTATGCATTTTACAATGAATAAATTGTACTTGGATGTCTTAAAAATAAGATTCCGTGAGACGTAAAGAATTGGTTCTTACAAAATAAATTATCACTAACAATCGAGACCTCTAAGTTGTCGCTATATAACTATTCACTTTTTACACACATTACACTTTAGTAGAACATTATGTACATATAATAATAATATTTCGAAACTCAATACATAAACCCTTATTCTTTAAGATCACATACAAATATTTAATTTCCTTTAATTACCACACTGCACAATATACCATACCAATAAATTAAATTACACTGTAAAGGGTGAGATGACGGTATCGGTATATTAGATTCGATATAGATGTAATGATTTCTCTAATTGGTCGTGGAGATTAAAACTTTTATTATTACTTGTATCTTAATTGTCGCGTTTTGCATACGCAGAGGCTTCTGTAGTATTCTTATGCATCTTAACAGTTTAAAGGAACACATTGACAACTTTGCCTAAATACAAAAAGTCAGATCTCAGGATTCAATACCAATGTAAAATATAACTCACAATACATTTTTAATTTCTTACGATCATTTACAGACTTTTGGGGCAAAACGACACACTCACATATAAGTTTAGTATATTTCCATTGAACGAAAAAAAACTAAATACCTACCATGCATGCATTGTGCATTGCCACGCATCGTGCTTGCACGCAGCTTGCCTTAACTCCAAGATTAATGAATCAAGATTTTGTTATGTAGTTTCAACCCAAGCAAGGTACCTCAAAAATATATGCACTGTGAGTATTTTAAAAATGAATTTTCTATTAAGCTTTGAAAAGCAGTGGAAAAGTATAAAAATAATCGACTTATTGCTGTAATAATCGCACCAATTAGAAATCTACACTGAGGAAGTTCAAACTAAATGTGTGGCACTACTTTAATATAATGTCTTAATTATAATTACTATTACATTCACAGTTAACTAATAAGAACGTGTGTGCATACAAAAAGTAATTATTTGTTTCATATAAGGTGTGTATGTTCTAAGTAAGTGTAAAATGGCACGCAGCATTGATAATTGGTATTAGACATACCTAATAATAATATCGACTTCATATAACACCCTAGCACAGCTTAAGGGTACATCAGACGCATTAAATACATTTTACATACAGCTCACACTTAACGTTAATATATATAGAATAATTGCTACTACTTAGTTATAATATTTTCTATACAAAAGCTATAATGCAGATTAATAAATACAGTACAATGATCTACATTGAATCATTCAAAACACTGTATATCAACCGGAAAGGACCAGAGAGCCTTCAGTAGTCACAGACTATGGCACATCATCCGAATTCACTTATATTCGAACAACACATTAATCAACGAATACACATTTTAATCGAACAAGTATCTACACTTAATTATAACTCTACAATGCTTATAATGTAATCTTATTTGCTTGTTAAATCCATGACACAGGTATATACCAGCCTAAATTAAGGTTTTAAATTATTTTCTTCATTAAACGTAACCAACCTCCCTGACTTCATTTAATAATATTATTAAATTACTATATTCGTTTCGAATTTGTCATAAATTATCTATCAGTACTATCTGTCAGAAATGCACACTACAACATTTGCAAATGGAGCAGTTGAATTTTATACTCTTAGGCACAATGTTAACAAAACATGTAGCATGCGCTCAAGGTTGCAAAAAGTATCTCAATCTCCATAGGCTGTAGGAAAGATAACTTCAGCAGATATTCATCAATAATTATGAATCTTTGTATACCGACATAAAAATATCAATTCACTGTTTCCAAATCAATGGCTTGGACAGCTGAGGATTGATGAAAAATGTTAGTATAATAATTGATTCGTGAAAGCAGAAAATTGAAGCTAGACAATACGTATGTTAAAACGAAATTGTTGCCGAAACAATTGCACTGTTTCATTGAATTACATTATTTCACATTTAGTGGCTTGATTGGGAACAAAAATTGCAAAAACTGTCTGTTTATCTGATGTTCCCGATGAGATCCTTAAAAATTTTGGCAATCTGTACTTTCCAATGAATGAATCAAAGTAAGACATTAAGTATGGTATAAGTAATAGTAAAGAAAGCCCCATATTTGATTAATCCAATTTAAAATAGTCACCACTAGTATATTAATGAATGCTATGTGTGTATCGTGTTACGCAAAAAGAAAATTTGGTTAAAATTTGATCTTGCGTACTTAAATGGCATTTAGTTACAACGATCCAATTAGATAATATCAAATTGCATTCATCATTCATTTAGAGTAAATTTTATCTAAATCCTAAGAATATGAAAAGAAATAGCTAGAAATACAGTGCCAGGCAGAAGGAAGTATAGAGTTACTCACGAGAAATAAATGAGATGAAAAGGTTGCACTTGCACTAAATACACTTTCTCAAACCGTAGATCTGTATAGTAACTAGTATGTGTATTTCTTGGCTATGTTTAAGAGCACGGGTATATTAAAATATCGTCCGAGCTTGCGAGAGACTATGGAAAAACTACAATGTAATAAAGTGTACCATGTAATAAAATTGAGCATTCCATTCGTAATTATGTATTTCGTTTATTGTAGGTAGTAATTTAATTTGTTTTCTCGCGTGTCTGCTTCTTACATATCCCTTGAATTGAACTCTTTATATTACTTCCTTACCAGTTTCCTACTTGCCTATTGATTCGAGTAATTTACAGTAGGTAGTAGTTAATTAAAGTATTCTCCTGTGTGCGCCCTACAAATTATAAGAGAGATTCGTTGAGTGTATTGTATAATGCATCTATTTTTATCATTGTGGTTTGCCTTTTGTTTTCCATTCATTTTGTCATTAGAATTTCTCATGAGATAATAATCAGCGCGCTATTGTATCAGTTTAACTCGTATTGTATAATATTATGAACCTACTGTCTCCAAACTCCAAACTAATAAATATTTGGTTCCTTTTTTATGCAAGGTAGCTACTAAGTAGTTTATACCATACCACAACTACACATATATTTCAATTTCAACATGAATACTAAGTTAAATCATTAGCACGGTATTTTATATTGAATTTTTTCTTAATTAGGTACCAACAAGCCAATGTAATGCTTTGTCAATATAAAAATTGTTTTTTGCCCGTATGGACATTAATTTGTTTACTGTAGTTAAGTGTAGATTTGCATTGATTTCATCGATGATTTGATAAAGGTGCAAAAAAATCATTTACATGTGTAGTGCGAAATAAAATGATCTCACGAAAAGAATTATTTCAACGAATTAACAAACTCGTGCCGACAAAAAGGTAAAAGCAGCACATTACATACATTGGCTATATATAAGAAGATTCATTCGCAAGTAAATACATCCAACTTGAAAACGATAAAACTCTTATTGTATGTTGTATCATACACGCTACTTCCACATCTACCTAATTCATATTTTGTGAAATATGAACTTCTACCGTACGTTGTAAAATTTGAATATCTGGATATATAGATGATAAGTACATAATTTATTTTTTGGTAAAAGTTACGGTTCCTTTGCAGGTGCCTCGAGTAAGCGTAATGTGTACCATTTGGTTCAGTTAGTTGTTATTCTTTCAGAAAACGAAAATATTATACACAAGCTCATGGAACATGCCAGACAATAACCAGTTCAGCTAACAATGTTATTTATAATGTAATGTTTTCAATTAGCATTCATGGCAATTTTACTACACACCTACTACACATAAGGTAAATATATTAAATACGAACCAATCCTAATGTTTTCTCATACCCGACCAAAAGCTACCTACAATATAATAATAATGCAATATACTGTAATCATTATTAGAAAATATTGTACACCCATACCTACAATTTCTTTAACGTTTCCACAGACATATAGTTCAGTACTAACAAAACCCGAGAGATGAACGCTTAACACAGGTAATAGTTTTGTTGTATCTTGTATGTATGAACAAGCAATACCTATCCAGGTTTATTTTAGGTATACAGAATACAATTATTTTTAAAACTAATGTAAATGACCCAATATAAGTTACAGATTCTAACAATGAACTCAGTTTTGATAGAACCCTTTAAATAATTTGAAATGGCAACTCCGAATAGTAATAGAATGTAAATAAGCTCTTGAGCTCATTCGCATTAGTATTTTGTTATTATAAATAGGATTTCTATGATCTAGTATGCGGTAGTAGTACATACATGGTACGTAGTACATTTTACACTCTAAACTTCGCTATATATTTCTCTACATATTTACACAGTATGTATAAGAATTTGATAGATAGGCACATTGAGAACTAGTTCTACATTATAATATGCCACCACCCAAGTAGTTTATCACTCTGAAAAGTGTTTGTGATGATCTGATTTGATATTTCTATCTGTTTAGGTATATCTGCTTTGCTTTACTGAGTATGGAGTATATTATACATACAATGCCATGGACATGCACTACATTACATTACAGAGAGACGGTGTCCAAGGCATTGCATTGGTATATTGTGTATATATAGAGTATAAGGGATATTTGGTGCCAGATTTTTTAAATAGGTACCTATAGTAGAAGGTACTTTCAGTATAGAAGAAAGTGGTTAGAAATCGAATTAAACGAATATAGTAAATTGATGTGTAGCTCAACATGATAAAAATATTGTGTGAATTTTAATGGACTACAGGTACGTGTTAATAGCGTTGTGTGAAGGTATCGTAGTTGTGATATTTTATACGAAGATATTATTACAGACAGATAAGTTCTAAAATTGAGCCACTTTGCAACACAGTTGCTTACAACTAATAAATATCATTGTTTCTGGTTTAGTACACTGTAGTAGTGTCGTATCATAGTACTAATAATTGCTTCATTAGTTCCGAAACTCTACAAGTATACATTTACTAATGGCTATAACTGTTTCTATTATTGTTCATTAGTAGTAGCTGGATAATGATGAACCAAATTGTAATTTCGTGTATCTTGCATCAGACTATATAATTACAATTAATAACACAATTACTACCAAGCTACATACAACAGTAGGACGCAAAAGGAAAAGATACATATCAACTACTACGTGTAATGAGTAATGTTGTGGATTAATTCTACTAACACAACACATTGCATGGTTTCATCGTGATAGTTTTTCCTAATGTATGTTCTACTATACATATAGCTTGAATGATCTTACGTATATCGTGCCACATTGTGTACCTTTACCATAGATAGCCTTTGTGTGCGTTTGTTTGCACAATACATGTAGTAGTATGCAATATGTAGGCTGAATTGAAGTGAATCACGTAAACAACCAACTTTTACTCTACCTTCTATCAATATTAGAACACAAGATTCAATTTTTAAGTTGAAATACACCGAAACAGTGTGTGTATGCTCGTTTCGAATTCCTCCACTGTTACTTTATCGTATTTATTGTTTGTATTGTATAGAGGTAAAAATTACCAAGTTGTGCATTGTCGGTGTTCGTCATGTTGCTCTTCTTAGTATTACTATTAGTTAAACTATTTACGTTGTATCTGTATGCATTTAATGTTGCAAATATCTGTACCTTGACATTTAGTAGTCAAAGTGTGTTTCAAACAACCCCGTTACGGGTGATACACTGTTTGACATCTAATTTTAGATATCAGTTTGTACATATAATATATACTGATGCTTACACTTAAGCTTACACGTTGTACACAATTACACACACCAGCAACAAAGATGGAACGCTTCCTGCTCCGCAGATTGCCATCAAGGCAAGTATCCAATCAATAATCTTGTTGTATTGTATCTTAACAATGTATTTAGTATTTAGGATCAACAACATGTTAACGTCAACGTTACACCAGAAGAAAATACGGACAGGAAGTATCTACGATAATATTTAGAATATGATAGCAGCTAATATTTAGTTATTTATAGCTAAGTAAGTATATAAGTTGTATAATATATTGGCTTTAATAATTCAATTAAACGGAGAACCTGCCTCCTACAATGTGTAACTTGTGTAAGTAATAATGTATGCATATTGCAAGAATAAGTACCTACTAGATAATATCATAGTTTTTCTCTGGTTCAAACAGACAGAAAGACTTCTTATAGTGAACAAACGCTCCTACTTTGGCATGCAACCCATTTTTTTTATTCTCATGCAAATTACTTATGCAATCATTTGAGAAAGAACAACAGCAGAAAAATGAGTATTTGAATACAATTTACTTCATTCCCCTTGTATAAGACAATGGTTAATAATATGCCTACGTATTCTTTATGCTCTAATGCTCAGAATTATTGGAAATTGAAATAATAATCAATGGTAATAATAGCAACAGTGTTAAATACTAGTGTGTAGAATATGTTGTCTGTATAATATATGCATGTAATAATATTGTACAACTGAGAAATACAAACAAAAATTGAGCATTGTAAATTGTAAATGTAATAATATAATATTAAAGGTACCTATGAACAGTAAGTACCATACCCTTTTTTAGTACACATCTTTAAGTCGACTTCAACTGTGTAATTTAGTATACCATATGCACACAAAATACGATTCGTGGTCATCGAACTCTGATTTTTACCGTCCTTTATTTTATTTGATACGTTATTATAACCATAGTAGGTCTGTGAAAAATCGTTACCTTGAGTTTATACATGTGATGAATTTTCGCCATGACATGTTGCTTTACACTGCTCGCAGTCTTCACAACAGACCATCTGAAACTTCCATCATACTTAAATGAAGATTGTGTCATTGAAATATTTGACGAGAATAGTACGAATGTTTATCTTTATTCTTTCAAGGACGGTTGAGGAGAATTGACTGATAATGAGCTTAGATTTAGGGCTGGCGAAACGGGTGAATCTGGAGCAAAACTGGAAGATGATGATGGTGGTCGAGAATGTTCCATTTTGATGGGTCGATCTTCCCCCGTTGAGTCAGAAGTCGATGTAGGTGTCGAAGTGCTTCCCAGTTGATCCGATGAAGAAGAACTGTTTCTGGTGTGAGTTCGAAGGTGACGAGTGATCATATCCCTACGACAAGCAGAGTAGGGGCATTGTGGACATTTATATGGCTTTTCTCCCGTGTGAGTCCTTTGATGTGTACTCAAGTGATCTGATCTGTAAAAAACGAAAACAAATCGTGTCATGAGATATTGCTCGCATTATACACATCCAGACTAACATAACACAACAACCCTTCAAAACTAAGCTACTTTACAAAGAAACATGTAAAATAACTTACCTAGAGAATACTTGTCCGCAAACACGGCAAGTGTAGGGTTTCAACCCAGTGTGAAGTCTCATGTGCCGGGTTAGCATATCACTTCTTGCAAATGACCGATGGCAAACATCACAAGGATAGCTTTTGTTGGGATCGTGCGGCTTACTCTTATGCCTTGATGCCATATGTTTGGCTAAGCGATCATGAAGACTGAACATTTGCCCACAGACTGGACAAACAAATGCCATGTCAGATCCTGGTGGCATTTCTTCGACTACAGGAGAAACTTCTAAGTTATACCGCAGTGCAACAGAATTTCTTGTTGGTGAAGCAATATCTGGTCTCAGTTTAGCACCTAAAAATTAATCACACAAAATATGAATTTCTAATTAATTGGCTGCTTAAATCTTCTATCTACTATACTGCGCCCGAGCAGACTCTTTAGGAAAACGACTGCCAGGATGGGGACTGGGGAGAGAGAATAGAGAAATGAATTTTTTAGTTTAAAATCAACAAATTCGTGTGAAAAACTTGAATTATTACTGTCGTAACAGCCTAACAGGTAATTTTACTAGATCTGATTAAGCTGTATTTACAAGGGAACTTAACATCTCCGTTGTAAAATACAAATACCTACTGGTTGGTAATTAAGCACTTTCTTATTATTATTTATCACACTTCATTATGAATACCATACCACCACTTTTATAGTGAAAACTAATTGCATTAATTGCTAATTAACTCTAATAGTTGTTTTAAATAAAAGTTCTTCTCTCTATAATAGAAAACAAGTAATCATCACGTAAACACTGAACACGTATGTGAATGTATGTGGTAATGTAAATAAAGTTGTAAGGAAGGGATTTATGTTTCGCGCTCTTTCACACTACTCTAGGTGCTGTAGTTTACAACGTTGAAGTTAT